>JAGVSP010000059.1:0-153648 GCA_022494985.1 Micrasema minimum | reverse complement strand
CTTTTTATCTCTATCTTTCCACTCAGTGATTGCATGGAGCAGTATGGTTGACTACCACAGTATTACACTCCGTCACTTAGACCTGTTTAATTTTCATTTTCTAGGCTTACGTGTGTTCAAGTATGAGGAGTTTGAACCATGTACAAAACCCATATTCACACAGCCCAGAAGATGGACACTGCAATGTGTTCCGAAACGTCAGCAACACACAGCTAAAAAACAAGACGCAATAACGCAAAAAAATATTATCTGTCAAACAAATCCCTACATAAAAACTACAGTATCTATGCGGTATTAATTTTGCAAAAATTTATATACCTAACCTAACTTAGTAAAAAAATGCTCAAAAGGTCTGGTAAAAAGTTAACTCCTTACAAAAGTAAGGGTTGGTAGTTACTTTTTTGTGTTTAAATTCATTTTACAATTTAAATTGTCTGTAGTGAGCTTAAAACCTTTAGAAGAACTAACTTTTATCGTTGTTGCTAGTTAGCTTTTACGCGTAGCTAAATTTATATAGAACACTTTGCACATATTTTAACAGTTTATAAGTTAAGCACATATTTTCACAGTTTATAAGTTTTAGCACCGAGAACAAGACGTTTGTGCGAAAATTAGGTTTTATTTTTATCAGAAATTGTTCATCATAAAAACGCTTTCATATATGTTTTAATTGGGATATATAAATTGCTTACAAGTATATTAAATGACGTGGATGGTGTCTTAATTTTTTATTATGAATAATATTGAAATATGATATGACACACAATAAAAAAACGTTTTCAAAATATGCAAAACCTAGATAGGTACCTACGTTAGGTAGGCACCTACCTTTATTTTGAATTTACTTAGGTCCGGAATCATGCATTTTTATTTAAAGATGAAGTCTCATGGCTGTGTGGCGGTTTTCAATTATTCCTTATTACGCCGATGCCACAGTTATTGAAAATCAAATTTATTTTTACTATTTAAACGAATATTATTTATTATTCAAAGGTGACAGAGTGATCACGAATCAACGATAAAAAAATAACAGGATCTAGCGGAAAAATGGGGTAAAATAATTTACAAAATTCATGATAATTGGGTCAGTTGCTTTCATATCAAGCTATATCCCCTATTAAGGGTAAAATATATTACACTCCAACATTTATATTTCAGGTCAAAACACGTGCGTTCAGTCCATGTTATTTTTCAGTGCGTGTTAATGGCGCTTCGCTTTACTCGTTTCAGGCGATGGTTTTAGGAAATTCAGGAAAATTTCAATCTTCAAGTATTATCAAATAAATTTCCGAAACATTGTTTAAATGTTTTGTGGTTGCCTGAAAACAAGGAATAATGGAATTGGATCCTTGTACAAAGTGTTACATATGATTTTATGAGAGAATTAAAAAAAAAGCTCTTATCGTCATTCATATTAACGACATCCAAAAAACCTTCAAAATTCGATTGGATTTTTTGGCGGAATTTTGATGATAAAGATTTTTTCAAAGGTGATAAAAGGTAATAAAAAGTTTATCATATCTACCTCGTGTAAATAAAATAAAAGTGTTGTACATAATAAAAAAAATCGGTGTGCGTCGGACCACACGGTGGAAGTTATACTTCTTTTGGCCATTCTCATACACCCAACGCACACAAACAGACAGGATATATAAATGAATCGATAAGACATTTTTCAATATATTTATATTTCAATATATTATACGTGACTTCATTAGTATCATAAAATAATTACTTGAATCAAAACAAGTATCAGATACAAGCATCAGTGACTGTGGCGCCATTTTCTCTTAAGCGCCATTTTCTCTTAAAATAAAGCGTGACGCGGTTTCTCGACCAACATCCCACCCCCAAAGTGTCTAACGGGCGCAAAGAAGTATAACTTCAAAAATATTTTTTGTAAATGATTTCATAAGAAATCATGAACATAAATATGCACGCATTGCACACTACATGCCAAACAAATCACTAAGAGAGTTTTCTTCGATGATGATTGATTTTGGTTCAAATGATCATTATATCGCAGAATTTGAAAATATTATACTGCGCATTTATGTTCAACCGATTTAAAAACGTAAAAATAATATTGTATTATTTTAAAGCATGTCTTTTCTCTAAATTCCTTACGTCAGTCATAAACAACAGAAATTGTTACCGGAACGCAAAAGGCACTTTATTTTTTGATGATCTTTTTACTCTTCTTATAATTTGTAAACAAGACTTGTTAACATAATATTTTACAAGTATTTTACCCTACTTCAACAGGGCTGTAATAATTTGTAAAGGGGCAATAATTCCGAGTTAATGGTCCGTTTGAATGCCGAGATACGGTAAATAGGGAAAACACATAATACCTATATAAGCTTTGTATCTTGTTATAGTAAAAATGTAACTTTAATACTGCGTGGGATGTGGGATACAGAGTAGATACAGAGTTACAAAGAACTCATTCATACATACTAAAGCTCTGTGACCTGTTGCTCGATCACAGATCACTATCGACGCGGTAATAAGCGATGTGATAACGATTTCTTACCATGGATGTTCAACGTTTTCGCGATCACAATGAAACACGCGTTAAAAGTTATCGATCGGGATTATTAAACGAGCGCATCAAGTCGCGAGCCTTTCCCGAGATATATCTTCTTCGCACATATCTTCTTTCAATCTTTCTCGAGTGCCGTATTTCATTTAGCCGGCGTTCGGCAAGCCAAATATTGAGAAAAGCAGTCGACATAATAAACAATCCGACACGCGCGTTGATTTGACGTTTGACGTTTGGCCGCGATATTTATTATCATCTATGGGGCTCGGCAACGCTCGGCAATGCTTGGCGACGGCGAACGTGGTATGAACGTATGTTCATTGTGATCGGTCAAATGGTTAGCGTTAGCACGTGGTTAGCACGTTTTAACTACGTCGATAGTTATCTGTGATTGAGCGCTACGCTGATGACGCCGTCCTTATTGACGAATCAGTCGGGGCCTTCTAGTTATTGTTGATAGGCTAAATTGGCACTCCATGTGCATGGGCTTGGAGTAGCGGGCGCCACATTCAACATTATGAAAGCTGTCTGGAGATCGGATCAGTCTTACGCTTCAGTACTAGTCCAAGGTATCACACATGAAATATTAATAAGAAAATCATGCATGTTTATAAAGTGTTTCATGGTGACCCAATCCGGGAATCGAACCCGCGACTCATACACGGTACCACTACCACTATGCTACGCGGTAGACAATTATTATGCATTTATGTTTAACGTTTTTTATATGTAAGAGCACAAGGCGTTGTGGATTATGCATTAATTTCCTTTTTTTTTTTAAATTAACAAATCAGAGCAGATCCTTTTAAAAAGTAAGAATGCTTTTCAAATTCTCATTCTTAAACGAATTGTGTAAAAAAAATTAATATTTAGGCTTATTTTTCATTACGCTCTAAACAGTTAGTTCGCTAAAAACACAGCCAATATTATTATATTTTTATATAATTATTTAAAGCTATTGAATAAAAAGTGTAATGTGTTAAGAATAACTTAAAATAATATCTGAACAAACTAAGAAGTTCTTCAATAACCTGACAATACATTTGACTCTAACGAATAGGTTCTTCCCGATAGCATGAATATCCTTGAAAACGTTATAAATATTTAAAGTATATTTTTACAATTTCAACGATATAAAACACAATGATCAAAAATTTGGGTTTTCATTTATAAAATTTATGTTTTAAAAACACGAAAATACGAACGATTTTTAACGCCTGTATTGGCTAATGACGTCATACCCGTCGACCGTGAAAGGCGTGAAATTCATTCCGTAGTGAGCGCCTATATTGCTGTGACGTCACACCGCATGCGCGCCAAATGGAGGATTTTGCGAGCGATTTGAAAAAGCGCTATTTCAAACCGCGCTAGAAAATTCATAAGACATCGTAAAAATTATTTGAAAATTCCCTAGATATTGTAATTTTTCAATCAATTTTTTGAAACAAAAAATAAAAAATTCGGGAAGAACCCAATTGAAACGCGATAAAAAATTGTATTTATCTGCTATTCTTGCCATTAAAAATAACTTAAGTTTATGAAAAATGCATGCGACCAATGAAACACGGTAAAAGCTTATTTTTTGTTTGCTATTCCTGCTATTAAAAATAACTTAAGTTTATGACAAATGCATGCAATTATCTGGCGCATGTTCCCGGTACTGTATGTGGCTTACCGACAGTATATTTTATCGATTCAATGAATGCCTTTTATAGATGACAATTATGGCCAATACGTTTTAAGTGCTCCATAAAACGCCGGTCAGTTCCTAGATTTAATCCCTGTTTATTTCCTGGAAAAGTTGTACTACCCGAGGGGATTTTTATTACGTAACCAACCCCGATAGAATATCTAACAAAAGAGAGTTTATTTTACGGTTGTTTATCATCAAATCGTCATCATCATCAGCGATCCACTACCGCCCCCGATGGGAGTGTATGGATTCCACAAACTGACAAGCCAAGTCATCAAGTCAGGTCCGCCTCCCGTAGCTCTGACGAAATTTCAGCAGTTTGCAGACTTTTAGGATGCCGGAGCCTCGTGCATTGAAATCTGTATCTCTCTGAAGACATGCGTAGTATTTACTTGTATCAGTCAGCCAAAACGCTTTCCTCGGATGACAGTTGACATCAAAGGTTGCTGCGTCCGTTGCCTTTACCTTGTATTCCTTGCGGCCAAACCAGAAAAATTTTCAGTGACACCTTTTTGACACATTTGTTGTTATCGAAATCGTATCAGATGGTTCTCTATCATTTTACAAAAGCCCTGTTTTGAAACAACCCTTTGTATTTAACTGTAGAATTTCTTTTTGTTCATAAGTGGTTTGTTTTATAGAGTAATCTCGTTATCGCCTATTGTAAAACTCTTCATTAATTAAGTGCTTTAGTGGAAACAAACGAGAACAAAAAGATTGGAGAAGAAAATGATAACAATAGACAAATTATCTAAATAAACAATAGTAATTAAATAACATTGTGATTCAATAAAGCATTTAATAAAATTATAGATCAATACAAATGAAAATGAACTACGTAACGGATTCCACGAGTAGTAGCTGAAATTTCCATTGAGAGACTAATAAATCTTAATAAAGAGTGGTTTGGCCATTTATGGTACTCTCTGGTGATAGGTAGTTCGGACTCCTTCTAAAATTTATTCCCTACCTTCATCCATTCCATTCTGTTTTTGTCACCTATTTCCAACACCGCGTCATTCTCGAAAATCCGCTCAGCGCAGCAGCATTACCTCGACCTCGTGATCATCCGATCTTTCTGTGAAATCCAAAACCTGTTCTTCCTTAGTTGTTTTCCATCAAAACCTCCTTGTCATACTCGCTCTATCTCCAAGCTTCCCAGAAACCAATTCCCGAAACCCCCTTCGGTGAAAGTGAGTAATAGTGTGCTGTGCCCCTTCGTTTTGTGTCCCGCCGCGTCAGTTCGACGTGGTGTTTCCAGAGTATTCCGGGATACATCGCCCTTCCTGGTGGTCCTTCATCGTCATTTCCCGCCCTTGTTGAGTCCAGCTCTGGTAAGTCCTTCTTCCATTTTCCGATCCTCGTTCGGACGAAGTTACCAGAGAGTTCTCATCGTGGCGGATCGAAAGAGATAAGCCTTAAAACATATTGACAGTATTTTTTTAAAAATCATTAAATCATATCGTTATGTTTCAATATCCTGTATGTAATTTCCATTTTTTTATGTCATTTTTTTGGGGTCGTTTCAAAAACCAGGTACCAATGGATTCATTTGTTAATTTCCATCGTCACACGCTATCACTATTATTATTAAAGTAATTACTGACAAGATAGACAGAACCGTTTTATACAACATTCATAATTATAGCCTTACAATAATACGTTTAGTCAATTCCAGGAAATAATAAAGCTCCTTCT
The DNA here is from genome assembly GCA_022494985.1 of Micrasema minimum. Classification (NCBI taxonomy): domain Eukaryota; kingdom Metazoa; phylum Arthropoda; class Insecta; order Trichoptera; family Brachycentridae; genus Micrasema; species Micrasema minimum. Next base: position 147,712 of record JAGVSP010000059.1, on the reverse strand, counting down.
GTTGCTGACATGATCTATCATTAAATAAGCTTGACCTCAATACTTTCCATTTATTCCTTAAACGAAAAAAAAAAACATTACAAAAACGATCATAACGCTAAGTAGGAACATAACTGCTACCAAAAAAATATTTATATAAAAGCACCACCAAAGGCAACTATCCAGGGCCCAAAATAGCAGACTTCTTAGTTTTGAGAATAGGTGAATTAGAAGAATATTAGGTGTACGGTTGTTTGACTTATATATTTATTTGTGTGTGACTTTCACTTAAAAATATTTCATATGTGATACCTCGGAATCTTGGAAGGCGTCTAGGCTGGCTAGGCCATATACTACGTATGCCTCCCGAGAGCCTTAACCATGCTTGCCTATTTTACAAAGGATCTGGTTCTCGGCGTCCTGGACGTCCATTGTTGACAAACCGTCGGCAGTTTGCGTCAGAGTCTCGGAACGCGGACCTGACTTGGGAGGATGCACGGGAACTGGTGGCCGATCGCTTGGCTTGGAGGCAGTTCGTGGGATCCATATGCTCCACATAGGGAGCGGATATGGTACGACGATGATGGTGATTATATCGAAGTATTTTAATTACCTTAAATGTCTATTGTATTGTACAACGGTTGACCCCTATTAATCCTTCAATAAACACAAATTTATCTTAAATATCTAGAAATATTTACCCATTTAAATATTTTAAGTTGTTTAAACATTGTATACCTATATGGCGAAATCAATTTATTTATTTTAAAATAATCTGTGCTAAAAACGTTTATCTATAAAATATCTACATTACATACATTTTCAAAATTTAGTAATTAAATACGATTAATTATAATTAACTAAAAAACTACTTTGAATCTTAATTTCGTAGTAGGTAATTCAGATTAGTTTAAAAATTCAAACGCCTGGTTTTTAGTCATCTGGTAGGACATTAAAATAATTGAATAACTACGGCGTGCTCTTTATTTGTAATTTTACCCTTTTTGTAGTTGGACAAGTCAAACCACAAAGGATTTTTTACTTAAACTAAATTTACAAAGGCAGTAGAATAATGTCACAGAATGGGTCGGGAATACTTAGATTCTACTTTGCGAAATAGAAGAAGTAATCCAAAGTTACTCGAAAGACAGTAAATATTGTTATTAGATCCTCGCTGTATTAAAATTTTCCCACTGCTAAAGTAAGATTTGTTCTTCCTTCGAGGCAAGAAATTTCACAGCTTCGCGAAAAGGAAATAGAACGAACTTATGTACGTGAAATTTTCGTGAGAATACAATTCTCCCCACTTAACGTTTAATTTAATTTTCTTGTTTCGTTTTAGTAGCATAATGAAATCAAAGTGTTTTTCATGAATTTCCTTAATGGATTAATACAAATTTTTTCACCGTTCAATTCGTAAAAGTAAATTTCATGGGATTATAAATATTCATAACGTCTAAAACGAATATCGTGTTATTTTTATTCGGCAAGCATACGTTTTTTTTATAATAATCCATACCAGCGTTTATATATTTTTAAAATTATAGTTCATAATAAAAAGCACGTAGTAAAACAAATTAAAAACTAACAGAAGAGAATGTTATAAATGCTTTGATATTATTTATGTTATACGTAATGTAAGAAAAATGAGATGAAAAAAAAAAAAGAGTTTTATACGTCAATAAATATTTTATACTGTGACGTACGTACACAAACCTAAGGAGGCTATGTGAAAGTAAAAAATACTTTATTTCTTAAAATTCATCTTCTTATAAGAGTATGTTATGAATGATCATTATAAATAAACTAATAAATAATAATAGATCAAGTTTGTTTAAAAAGTTACCTTTTAATCAAATAATAATCCTCAGTTTAAGTCAACATAAAAACACAAGTGATCATTAAAATTCCTTTTACGACTATCATAAAAATTATATATATATTTTTTTTTTTTCAATAAATAAAAAAAAAATATTATTTTCACCATGTTTAAGTGAAAAAATGTTTTAAAAAATAATAAAGAAACGTATAATATGAAGAAAATAATTATTTATTTTTAATGCATAAAAATATGTAAAAGGCTTGCTTTGTTACCCTTCGCAATCTTGATTCTTATTAGATGACACGCCTGGTAAACAGTTAGGTCAAATAAATCATATTTTCGTGCAAACCTATGGTAATTTTCAATTAAAAAGCGTGATATTTTTTACATTTTGTAACCTAGATTTAAAAATGTCACTTAGTGTAGATGTAGGTACTAAAGGCGGTCAACGTTGAAGAATTATTCTGTAATAATTATACAACCCTTCAGCGCTGGAAGAGGAAAAGTGGATAATAATTTGGTTAATGGTCGCCAACATCAGGGAGTAAAATTATATCATTTCAACACCCCTGAAATAAACATAAAAGGCTCCATTTCCCTTTATAATTCAGTCTCGAGGGAACCCTTACTAAATGCGAATATTTCGCCTTTCTTAGTTTTCTTCTGCGGGGTTAAATATTGATGATTTCCAATATAATTCAGTTTGTATTGTACTAAATTTTGTTCGTTGTCATCATACCATATCCGCTCCCTATGTGGAGCACATGGATTCTACCAACTGCCTTCAAGTCAAGCGATCGGCCGCCAGTTCCCGCGCATCTTCCCAGGTCAGGTTCACGTCCCGAAGCTCTGACGCAAACTGCCGACCCGATGTCTTGTAAAATAGACAAACATGGTTAAGGCTCTCGGGAGCCAAACGTTAGTAATATATATATATATATATTTAAGGAGTACGATATGAAAACAAATTTACAATGAATATTTTATTAAATTATATATTTTGTTTAATTTACCAGTTGAGCATGGTTATTATAAATTTGTTGTTTTTAAATATATATTATATATATATATTGTAAATACAGGACAGGTCAGGAGGCCCTACAATAGTGAAGACATACAATTCTATGCACAAACACTGGGAATCGAAAACGGAGCCTTCGAGTCGTGAGTCCAGCATCATAGCCATTACGCTACGGAGACGGCCGTTAAATCACTATTTAACTATATGTTCATTTGATGTTTTATATTGTGAAAAAAAAAAATGAATACTATGCTTTCGTGGGAGTTTTAGCTCCATGAGTATGTTAAAACCTTTTTTTTTTGTTGATAATATGTACTTAGCCGGGTGCATGTTTAAATTAGTAAAAAAATTGCGGTAAAACTGCTAGATTTTCTATTAAAATTATGAAAGTTCTACTAAATGTTTGATTGTTGTCAACTAGCAAATTTAATTAGTATACGAGTGCCTGGTCGAGTTACCCGTAAATGCACTATTTTACTGTAGCCAATCATCGGTGCAATAACAGTGCTAACTCACCGAAGCGAAGAATGCACGCACTGGCTAAAATACTAATACAATTTTTGATCGAACTAAAATAAAAAGAACTTTGATTTTAAAAAATCTAAATTAAATTAAATCTCTAATAAATCTCGATTTCCTCTTTCTGAACAGGTATTTCAGTTTACGGTTAGCAAAATTCATAATTAAATTTCGGAATGAAACGTTAAATGCAGATATCATATTATTATGAATTTCCATCTGAAAGCTTTTATAAATCTTAACTTATAATCGAAATAAATTATCCAGATAACGTTAAAATAAACTGCTTTAAAAACAAAATTATTCACGTATTTCTTTGTTTATTATTATATTACCTTATCCTCGCCCAATGATGCATAGGGCACTGCGTTGGTACACCAAGTGCAAGTAAATCTTGGTCAGTCTTGTAATAATATAAGTGCGTAAATGAATAGAATATAAAATAATCTAAGATAAACTCAAATACTAATATAAAAATTTGGGCTTCAAAATATGCGCAATATACTTATCCAAAAATCTACAACTTTAACCGCGGTTCTACATACCGTGCACCGGTTCGGTTTGATTTAAAAAATATCTTTAACATAAAAATAAAGTTTATATAATGGTAAGTTAAATAAACATGTGTTCATTTTTAATAATTAACTAAGTAACTAACTAACCATCACGACATTTCTCCGTAGGGGTAGGCAGAGAGGATAGAACGCCATACCACTCTGTCCTGACATACTTCTTCTGTTTCCTATACATTCATACATCTTCTCATGCACATACGCCGATTATTCCGACTTTTCACATGTCCACTTTCAAGTACTTGTCGTACTTGGTCATGCCATATCTTTCTCGGCCTTCCTTGGCTTCTACATCCAGGAACGCTTGAATTAAAACTTCTCTTAGCCGTTTCCTTTCACCCACATGACCAAACCATCGTAAAAGCCCTTTCTTAATTTTGTCGATAATGCTTATCTCAGCCTTGCACTTGGCTCTAATTTCGACATTTGTACACCTATCATACATAGTCTTACCACACATTCGCCTGAGAGATCGCATTTCAACAGCTTTTAATCTACTTTCATCTTTCTTTTTCCAACACCACGCGTCCAACCATAAATTACTATATTATTCAAAACTTTTGGTTTGGTTATAAATATGATAATATTTTATCTGTGATTTCTGACAAGGTTTGTTCAAATATTATCTGCATAATATGCATTGATAATTATATTTTCTACTTTTGTTGAGGTATTAACACAGGATGCTGTCAACAACGGAACGATAACGCCATTTTTATGAGAACGATAACATTATATAATGCCAAGATAAAAACTTCACAACAGAGAAGGGTTAACAAAGGACATTTTCCTGGCATTTGCGTATTATAAAGGCCATAAAGGGGACATGCAGATTTACACGAAATATGTCACTCGAAACGGATTATTATTAATCCGGAAGATTTGTTCGTCATCGTCATGTAACAATTCAAACAAACGCAAATTTTTGCAGTGAAATGTGAGAAAAAAATATGTACAATATTTATATTTTTAATAGTTCAATATTATTTGATTGCTGGTAGAAAAGCAAATTAAACGAATTATTAGACGCACGTGCATGAGAAGATGCATGAGTGTTAAATATGTGAAGGCCGTTTACCAGAGTAAATTGATATGAGGTTCTTTGAGTTTGTTGAAAAAACAATTAAAGGTTGTAATTCTGATTATAAGTGACATGCAACACTGCTACTGTACATCACCAGATGAACTGGACTGTGGACGGGCAGACCTCCTCTGGTACCGCAGAGGCTGGGGGGGAGGTATATGGCAACCCCATATCTCGATAACCGAGAACAAGGAACTTAACGTTGGCGCCGGTAGGCGCCTAGCTAGAGACTTCACTTTCCCTTGGGCTCCCGCTGCCGCCGGCCGCTTCCGACACACTCCAGAACATCTCGTGATCAATTTTTCAATCATTGCTTTAAATATAACGTGTACATAGTTTAAGTTACCTTTGTTAAATAAAACAACCAGCATACGTAAGTAACATCTTTTATTTAATGCAATACTTAAATTCAATAAAGTAGACGGGATGGTATTTTACCATCCAAATACCATCTCGCCACAAGGTAAATCAATAAATACCTAATTTAAAATTAGAGACAAATCAGAACCACTCACCTAAATAAAAAATTTAAAGAATGCATTTATAAATAAACTTCTATCATTTTTTAATCTGGAAATGCCGGCTTAGCGTAAAATTCAACATGTTTCTCTTCTGGCACGAATTAAAATATTACAGAAAGTGGAAATGTATTTGACCACTGTGCCTTCAACCCCCAAACGGTATTTTCCTTCTTCTGGGGTAAATGAAATAAATCACCCCCATATTCATTTCCTAAAGCGCACAATCCCACATAATAATATTAATATGTATTCAAATTAGGTTTGCAATTTTCGTCTCTTGTTGGGAAAATATTGTTTGGTCGTATTTATGTGACAGGGAAATTTGTCACTTTTTAAGCTCGGGAACTGAAGCCGAAAATGTGTGTGATATTACTCAGGGTAACCAAAAGGATACGGTTATTAGGAAAATTATTACGTTTTGAAATGAGTAAGTGTTCTACCTGGGTACAATTAATTATTTATATGAATGTTACATCTACACTGATAGTGCGTCTTTTATGATTAAAAGCATTCATTGACTTTGTTATTTTATGATTTTCGTACAATTTAAAATTCACTTACATAAGGTATTACGTTACTTCAGCTATTTCATTAAAAAATTAGTAATAATACTAATAAATAAATTCTACAAAAAAACAGTAATTGTGTCACATTTAAATAATCAAGAATTTTTTACATAATACTTCCGAAGCTTTATAATATTTTTTAATATCGATGTACTTTCAAAACTAGAAAATAAATTCCTGTCAATGTTTAAACATTGTGTGTTCCTACTTAAAAAAGCAAATTAACTTCAACTCGGTTCTGAAAAATCGAACTAAATAAACAAAAAGATTGATTAATAACATTATTTAAATTTATTGGTTTCTTTTATTGAAAATTTGAGTGAAATTAAATTCACAGCTCTAATTTATTTCATTGGCAATTACTCTGTGGTGAGTTCAAATAGTCATATTAAGTATGCGAAGGTAATATTGATTCAGTAAAACAACTACTTTATAATACGACGTTAACTCTTATTGATCATTAAACTTTATGAGATTCAATCTCTTCTTTTCTGTGTTGTTTTTTGTCCATGGATATTAGAGATAAGAAATTATATTTTCTTTCTTTTAAATTTTGCAAATACTCAGTAAATACGTCCATTCAATTAGTAAAATATACAAAAACATTTAAAGGGATTTTAGGCAAAGGCATTTCTTCATTTGCAAAATTTTGCTAACAAATATTGATTTATATTAATAAGGAAAAAATGCTGCAAATGTTTGGAAAGCCGATAGCATAGTTTTTAAGTATTTAGTTTGTGGTATCCGCAAGATCCCCACGAAGGGAACTGATTTAATAAAATTATTTGAGTGTGCATTTTTTAAATGTATTTATTTATTTTACTTTTTGTTCTTACAGTGGTGTATATTGGCTGTACTATTCGGCAATTTTTTTTCTACCAACCAAAATAAAGTAGTGCAGGTATTAACCGAAAACGCAATAACAGAAAAAAACACTCTTAATACATAACCACAATATTATCACATGTCTGCTAGGATAGAAGGGAGGTAAAACACAGAATAAAATTTAAGGAAGAGACAGGAAATGTTTATCAGCCGTGTTTTAAAAAAAGTGATTATTTCGGCATCCTTTATAGCATTTGGAAGTTGAATCCATAGTTAAGCCGCATGCACTGAAAAGGACTTGGAGTAAAAGGAAGAACTGTGAGCAGGTTCTTTTTACTGGTGCGTCAAGCCATCTTGGGTAAAAAACAATAAAGAACCCTTTTTCTAAATTTTTAATAAAAATTAACGTCCTTTTTTTGGGAAATCATAATTTTTTAGGGCCTTACCTACATCTAATAAAAAGTGATTGCCAAAAATAAAATGCTTTGCAATCTTCTCAACAGATGACACCAGCATAGAACAATTCTGTAAAGCGGAATGACAAAGACGATTTCAATAATATATAGTACTCGTAGTTCCAAAATTTGTCATATATGGTTATCAGATGATGGGCGGAATGGGGAATGTTGTAGTACGTCAAGTGGCCACTTAACCCAGCCAATGACAGGTCATAAAGCCCTTTAAACGCCTAGATAACCCACATTCGATTCCAGAGTTTCTCTGTCTCTGTTGGGATATCAATAATATCTAAAAAAATATAAGTTTAATTGTGTTTTATTGCACACTTCACTCCCCTAGATTTGCTCTTAGAAAAAATGGTGTAATAATCATATCCACTAAATATTATCATTTTTTGTTCTTCAATTCAAAAATAGCGCTTCATCATAAACTTTAATTTAAATAAACAAACAAACATTTTGATCGAGTGATCAAACAAAAGCAATTATAATTTTATCGCTATTCCCTGAGGCTCAACAAACATGATTGAGCGTCTGTATTTATTATGTAAATTACTGAACCTTTTAAATCCTGCGCTTTTTTATTCGATGCGCGATGGCTTGATTTATGTGCTAAATAATATTGGGTCGATCAATCATTCCATTAGAAATAAGCCGGAAATAGAAAAATAATTTGCATTGAAAACATTTTTATTGCAGTTTTTATCATTGCATAATAACGAGTTTTCTAACAATGGGTTGTTATTCTCATCAAAAAGAATATAAAACATCTAAAACGATACAAGCCTTTTATAAATTCGACGATAACTGAAAATTACCTACATATGTTTAAATGCTACTTTGTATTTTGTTTGCTACAGGTACAGAATCGAAACATTTTTTAAAAATACTTAAACCTAGACACATATTTTACATAACAAACCTTTCCTATGGATAATAATTTTTAATACCCAAAAAGTGTATTTAATAATACCTGGGACTCAAATACCTGGGAGCGTACATGACAGAAAACGGAAGAGTTCAGATAGAACTGGGAGTGCGGCTTGGAGTAGCGGGCGCCGCATTCAACAGTATGAAAGCTGTCTGGAGATCGGATGTTTACTCGGTTAAAAAAAAATTCCGCCTTTATAACTCCTGCATCACACCTGTTCTCCTCTATGGCTGCGAATCGTAGCACCTAGCCCAAGATAGCAGACTTTTGAGTTTTGAGAATAGGTGTCTTAGAAGAATTTTGCGGTGTTTTGACTTTGTAAGGAACAGAAAGAAGGTGTGCTTTTACAAGGAACACAGAGGTGAGGTAACGGACACAGCAACCCTTGGTATCAACTGTCATCCGGCGAAGGCGTTTCCTTTCCGTAGGCGGAGAGCCTTAACCATGCTTGCCTATTTTACAAGGCATCAGGTTCTCGGCGTCCTGGTCGTCCTCTGTTGACAATTCGTCGGCAGTTTGCGTCAGAGCTGCGGGACGTGGACTTGACTTGGGAGGATGCACGGGAGCTGGCGGCCAATCGCTTGGCCTGAAGGCAGTTTGTAGATTCCATATGCTCCACATAGGGAGCAGATATGGTATGAGGATGATGACAGGTACAGAATCAAATTAATTTTTTTTTTAAATACTTAAACCTAGACACATATTTTGCGTAAAAAACCTTTCCTATGGATAATATTTTTTAATACCTAAAAAGTGTATTCAATAAAGGTTAAAATAATTAGTGTATTAATCTAATAGAATTTTCAGTATCAATTTACCTTTTTAATTGGATAGCAACACTAAAAACCTAAATTTCAGGTCTCGTTGTGGGATAAATAAATAACGTTTTACGAAGCCAATTAATTATATTCAATAAACACATTTATTTTGAAACTTCTTATTACTTAATCAATAGGTCTACAAGTGACTTAGACACAGATCCTCATTATTTCCGCCATCAAAAGGTCGGAAAAAAAAATTTCTTTCGTTGAGTTCTACGGACTGAAAGGGTGGTTTAGGAATTGGGTTGAAATTACTTTTTGTACCACTTGCAATGTAAACAGGATGAGAAGAAAAGTTTTGTAGGTGGAATCAGGAAATAGGATTAGAAGATTCTCTTTCAAGTAACGTTTAAGTCTGTACATCCTCTTACGGTATTTTAAGGCTTCGTTTCCGGAAACCTTTTTTATACTACTGACTGAATTTAATGCTCTTCGTAGCTTTAAGCATAAGATTATGCGCCCTAACATCTTCCGTGTAATACAATTTGGAAATGTCCTATATTTTTTAATTCCGTTTTTTTTTGTGCAAAAAGTAATGAATTTTTGAATTTTTCTGTGAAAACAAAAAAATTCAAATTCAAAAGACTCCTTGTAAAAAAATATTTTAAAACGAATTGACCGCAAACGGATGCTTTTAAAGCTCCGTCTTCTAAGCGCGCAAAAAAACAGTCGTACTGAATATATAGTTGATGCGTAGAACCAGAGAAGTGACTATGTACTTTTTTTCTATTTTAAGCGCTACTTACTTGCATCAAAACTTGGTTATAATGCCTTGAAATACTACCGTACTTATCCGTAATTATATATTTATAATGTATACTTTAAATAAAGAATAAATCAAATAAAATAAAATAATAACAACATTTTCTGGATATTATTATTTCTCTAAAGCTGGAAGCTTCCGCTAGTGTAACACGCTGTTACATTCCTTTTATTTTTTTTATTTTTTTATTTCAATATATACATAATCTGAAAAGCATAACATGTCCTACTGAGTTGCCTACTGCAAACTCGTCAGTAGGTGCATTATAATACATGTTCAATTAAAAAAATAAAAGTACACAATACATACTCTTGCGCAAAAAATTGTAAAATACATATAAATAAAAATACAATTCTAAATTCAATATAATACATCGCGCTCTAGCAACCAAGTTCACAGCACGCGTGTCTTTTTTAAGCTTTCCCATTCCCAGAGGTACTTTTTTGTACCATAGATCTTAAATATTTAAAGTTTTGTGTAGATAATTAAATTGTAGTGTTTAAAGCTTGTTTTAAGCTAAAAATGTTACGTTGCCAGCACAAAATAATAAAGTTAGCTTTTCACTTCCAAACCAAGCTGCTGGAAAACTCCAAAAAGGGTCAACTCGAAACACGTTCTGACCGAGTTAATTTCTCTCTACCTATGAGTAGGTACATTATACAGTTGTCTGTTTTCTGCTTAAAAACCATCTATCATACTATAAGAAACATCACAAATTCTGTCATCTTTTTTTGCTTTTGGGAGCTTGGGAAAAAAGATTTAAAAAAATGTAGACATGTAACCTTTAAGTTTTATTTTTTTAAATTTAAATTATTACAACTTGAAAGCTGTATGATGTTTTGTAAGTATGCAGTAATGAAGAATGTAAAAGAAATAACATTTTACTCTCATAAACGAAACTTTTATGATTGCCAAAATCACGATTCATTAATTTAGAATTTTCCTGTAAAAACAAGAATAAAGCGTCTCCCATAAAATTTACGAAATGGTTCATTGAACATTTAGCAGCGATATATAATTACAACGGGCTTGTAAACCAATATTTTCGATAGATACAGATGTTTGTATCTCGCTTTTTAATTATCCGATTCACAAACGGATTGCATTTATGGTTTTATGATTTTTTGTTTTTTTTCTGCATTTTCCAAAAAAAATTGGTTGACTAGCCCATTTTTAGTTATCTCAACAGACACGAAAATAAAGGAATCATTCCGCCTAGTATTATTGAAGAAATTAGCCAATTTTCAGAACAGTGATATGGCTCCACTAAAATTATCAACATTTTTTAAACAATGAGTGGTGTTGTTTAAAATATAGTACACCATTTTTACCAAGTTGAGTTCTGAGAAATAATACCAGAATCATTAATGGCAGTAACTCATCTTTTTCTGTTCCAGGAAATGCTCCCACTAATTGCTGGAGTAATGACGTAGTTCGGGGCAACAATGCCAATACGGAAACCTCTGAAAAGAAACCAATTTTGCCAGAAATTTTATTTTTAAATGCCCTTTCATCTTCATAGTGTAGTTCTGGGGATGCTTTTTTAATCCTGTTGCCGGCAGAAGCCCTGTTCATTTTAAAAAGTTGCGCTAAAGTATTATTATTCTCTACTGCCACTCTCCCTTATTCGCACCCAACGGTGCATAGAAGCACTGCAAATGTACACAATGAGGTGCAAAACTGTTAAAATTGGTTACATGAAGGCAAGATGATCAGTCTTACGCTTCAGTGCTAGTTAGCCCACGTGAAACATCCACGAAATGGTTCATTGAACATCTAAGACTAAGGCAGTGATACATAATAATTACAATAGGGAAATGTCCTATATTTGTTAAAGTCAGTTTTGTTATAACTCATAAAAACGGATTGACCGCATGCTTTAAAAGCACCCGTCTCCTAAGCGCACAAAAAGGGTCGTACTGAATATATAGTTGATCCGTAGAACCAGAGAAGGGGCTATGTACTTTTTTCTATTTTAGGCGCTACTTACATAAAACATTAGTTAATAGACGCCTTGAAATTAATAGACGCATCTTACCATATAATGACCTGTTTTGGCGGGAAATAGCGATTACGATATTTTAAAAATTAGTTACTGACAATGATAAACTAAATCCGAAAAAAATAATTCGTAACTTAAGATATAAATCACAATCTAAAATGAAAATATTTAAAATCTAGTTGTCTCGTAGCTAGCTGGTAATCCGTACATATTATATCTCCAGAAAGCCTTACAAAGGATTCGGTTACCGGCGGCGGCGTCTTGTCGCTGACGTTTCATCATCAGCAGTTTACGTCAGAGCTACGGGATTGTTACTACTGTTTGGAAAAACGCACAAGTCGAACGCTTAGCTAGGAGGCAGTTTGTAAAAACCATTCACTTCAAATAGGAACCGGAAATGGTAGGTTTGGATGAATAAATGAATTTTTCAAACATAAGACTTTTTTTAGCTTGAAAATAAAATTTACATGAAGATGGCGATTTCACTAAATCTAAAACAAATTTCTCTCGACCTTTTTAGACAAAAACGAGAACAAGTCTATTTATATCAGATAGGTAAGACAGGTGTGCACAACTTTCTACCTTATTCTTTTCAAGTGCGGGTAAGGTAAATATAGTTGAGATTTAGGATATTTTCTTACAACACTTTGGATAAGTCGGGTTTTGCTATCGTACTTCGCAAGAGGTCAATTTTTAAGGGTTTACAACGATTGAAATTGGAAATAAGCCACTATTGAATTTTAAATATAAAGCACTTATTTTTTTGATTGTTTTTTATAAAAAAATAATAACATCAAGGTTCTTTTGATTAACTAAAAAAGGAACAATGGCTGTCATGTTATATTCTTTCAATTCGCAATCAATTTACATCTGATTTTCATATGAATATTTCAAGTGTGATAACTTGGACTGGTACTGCAGCGTATAACTGATCATTTTACCTTCGTGTAATAAGATGATCAAAAAACACTGCACTTGGTGTACCGATGCAGTGCCCTATTGCACCCTCGAATACGTATAAGGGTAAGAAGTAGAAGTTCAATTTACGAAAAATCTGTTCCACGAGGGGCGCATTAAAAATTTCGGGGATGAATAAGAAAAAAATACTATAAAATTTATAGTATAAATGATAAAAAGTGAATTTATTGTTTCACGAAATATTCTCCGTTAGCGGTGATACATTTTTTTATACGACTGAAACAATTTTGATAGCATTTTAGTAACGATTGTCATGGTTTTTGAAAATCGAGATAGTTTGAAACAGGTCGAAGAATTTGTATATCTAGGTATTATGTTTACTAGAGATGGAGATATGGACAAGGATATTGAAAGGAGGGTTAGTGACGGTAACAGAGTTAATGGTGCCTTAAAATATGTCGTAGCAAATAAGTGTCTATCGCAAGAGGCTAAATTATCAGTTCACAATGGAAACCTGGTACCAACCATGAAGCGAAGCATGGAGCTGGAAAAAAAGGACGAAAGTAGATTGAATGCTGTTGAAATGAGATAAGCATTATTGACAAACTTAAGAAAGGTCTTTTACGATGGTTTGGTCATGTGGAGCGAAGGAAACATGAAAGAACGGCTAAAATAATTTTAGATGCGAGTGTGTCTGGATGTAGAGGTCGAGAAAGGCTGAGAAAGACATGGCATGATCAAGTATTAATCGACGAACGTGCATGAGAAGATGTATAAATGTGAAGGAAGTGTGTCAGGACAGAGTGATGTGGTTTTCTATCCTCTGATGGTTAGTTATTTAGATAACCTGATAATTAAGAACGTTTTCAAAGTATTTTTTAAACATTTATGATAAAAGTTTCCTGATTAAGCATCCTCACTTATTTTGATATTTTTCCGTCAAATGCGGACATTTTGTTGTACCATCAACTCCAACAATTTTCCCTTAACGTTACAAACGTAAAACACGTTTCTTCCCTACGTGACGTAAAGCTCTGTCCACTTAATTCTAGTGTCGTGTTTGCATAAACCCGGTGTTTTTCCATCTTATACCGTAAACGTGATTGCTCTCCGCCAGAGAGGCCGCACGACCCTAATCACCTTTCTAGGAGATTAAAGCCTTTTCTTATCCCTGGAAAATGGAAATACTGCAAAACCGATCCCAAAGGATAATTCGATTAAGTAAAACAAGAGATGCTTGGCAGATAATATAAATATAATAATCAAAATTGTGTAAATTTTAACGTTTTTCAATATTTTTTCCAAGCTAGTCAAGAGTAAGATTGAAAAATCACAATAAAAATGCGCATTCATTTAATAAAAAAGTTTAGTATTTGGCATTTTAAGCCATCGCTTCATTCTCAGACGAATAGTGTAAAAATTAATATTTTTTATCATGTCTACATTTTATTTAAGGTGTGTATTTAAGATTGATTTTCTACGCTGCTTAAAAAATATGAAGAAAATATGTATAAATATAGTTTAAAAATAGTAGGGAATGGAAATTGACAAACATCTAGAATATCTGCCAGGGATTAAGAAGAAAAATATTTATTTTAATCATATCACTTTCATTTATACTCTAAACAAATACAAAATAACACTTTTAAGTCAATTTATAATTGAACATGTATTTATGCACCTACTGACGAATTGCAGTAGGCAACTCAGTAGGACATGTATTGTGTTTTTAGATTATGTATATATTAAAATACATAAATTTAAAAAATCGTTATGTTTTTTTATATTGTTCTAACTGAACGCGACCCATTTCTCCAGAAAGTAATCATTTACTAAAAAGATTACCTGAATTTACCGTAAACACAACCATTTATAATAATATCACAAACATTAATTTAATGTGGCCATTAAAGACTTATATCGCAGTAAAATATTACGGTAATAATATTTTTTCAACTGCGTGAGCCATTTTATATAAATAAATATATGAAACACAAACTAACTACGACATTTATTCATTTTAATATTACAGGTTTGCATCTAACACGTGTTAAGAAGAATAATAATCGGAAGATATGTGATAGTATTGTCAATGAAATTTATACATTTCTTTTGCGGATTTTTCTACATTTTCCGTGAAGGACACGATACGTATAAAACGAGCCTAAACGTTCAATATTTAACCGATTTTTTAAATATTGCATTCGCTTTACCCATTCGGTTCTGTCCCCCACCAGCATATTTTTATCTTAGTAGCAACTTATTTTTCCTACATAGAAAAAAATCTAAGGAAGGCATTGATTTATTAATACACTTAGATTTGAACTGAACCCAAAAAATTAATGACACTTCAACTCCGCCGAAACCTCCAACTCCGCCAGACGCGTATTCAGTTTTTCTTTAACCGCCGGCCGAGTTGGACGTTCAGAAAACATTCCGAAATGCCTTCCTGTGTAGTGAAACCGTGTAAAAACGGATTAACAAAAAAAGATGGTGTAACTTTCCACATTTAAGTGTCTGTTTATAATTGTTTACATAGCCTAAAATAATTATTATTCAAAGAAAGTTTTCTTCTTAAATAATAGCTAACGTCCACAATAGAAAAAAAGGCATTTTAGATGCATGGTAAAATTCATGAAAGTATAGGATTGTATACTGATACTGTAACCCTGTAACCTGTAACCCTATAGCCCATACCTTTTGCGGTGTGTGGGCGGATGCTTGCCGGCAGTCGAAGGGCTCTGATAGGTCGACCCGTGTAAGTGTATTGAGGTGCGGAATCTTCGTGTCATTACTTTTTCCAAATAATTTACTCTGCAAGGCAGATCTAAGTGTATTATAAATCAATGAAGATAGGGAATTAAAATATACATGTAAAAGTGATAATTTTTTATGCTCCTTTATGATGTCAAATATTGTTAACTTTCTGTTACTTGATTTACTTATATGACAATAAATAAAAACACGTTTAAAAAATAATTCAAAAAATAGTGATCACGGGTGATCATTAAAATTTTATTTTAGTTTTAATTTAAAAATAGGTACGGAAAATACATAAGTACGAACCTATATTTTTTTGGTGTCGATGAATTCGAAATACTATTTTAGCAAAATGTTTTTTATTCAACCAAAATACGTCTTTTAATCAACTCAGATCGCTGGATTTATTTTTTCACTTATGGTATTTTTAGATATTGTGGCGAGATGGTATTTAGATGGTAAAATACCATCTCGTCAACTTTATTGAATGAGTTTAAGTATTGCATTAAATAAAAGATGTTACTTACGTATGCAGGTTGTTTTATTTAACAAAGGTAACTTAAACTATGTACACGTTATATTTTAAAGCAATGATTGAGAAATTGATCACGAGATGTTCTGGAGTGTGTCGGAAGCGGCTGGCGGCAGCGGGAGCCCAAGGGAAAGTAAAGTCTCTAGCTAGGCGCCTATCGGCGCCAACGTTAAGTTCCTAGTTTCCGGCTATCGAGATATGGGGTTGCCATAATATTAATTTAAAAAAAATTCATACCGAATATAATTATTATATTATATTATAATGTTGCATGAATTATAAAAGTTCCAAAAATATATTAAAGGATAATTTGGAAAATTTTCTGTAAAAATAATTTTTAAATTTTCTAAACTACAAAACATTAAATGTTAAGGTAAAATCTTGTATCTTCTGGCGTCTACCAATATCAGAAATTTCCCATGAGACAGAAGCCTGCCCATAAATTGTAGTTTTTTTACATGAGAATTTTTTTCGCCTTCTGTTTTCATAACATACGTATTTTTTTGTTGTTGTTAAACCACTATCTTAAATTGTTTTAAGACATTAATTAAAAACCTTATTTTTTTTTAAATTACATTGTAGACATTTTGAAAATTATTTACCTGACAGCAAATCGCAAAACGTTTTACAAATACCTCTGCGGATTATAAAAAAAAGAGAATTTGATTTTTTGAATAAATTTTGAATAAAAAGAAGATTTGAAATAAAATCGTTTTAAATTCTAAAAATGATCTTTTTCTAAATACATATAAATATGTTCAAAAGAAAAATCAATATTTACATATTTCTTGTAAAATAAAAATAAATATATATTACCATAAATAATAATAAACTCGAATTTATTTTTTTCTATGGGTATTATTTTTTATCAAAACAATTCCAGCTAAAACTTTATAAACTCAAAACGTTTTTTTAAAGTTGGTTTTTTAAAAAAGGACTAATTAAAAAAATTTAAGCCAATTAATAGGCTAATAAAAGCCCTAACTAAATTTGTCATATAATGCGTAAATTAAGACTAATTATACAAATTTCAAAGAATTAATTTAAAAAGATAATAATCTCGTCAGTAATTGGATAGTTAAATAGAATTGCTTAATTTGAGGAATTTATTTTGTGTAATACGGAGATATTGAAAAGAGAATTTAAGAACTTCGATTATTTATTGGAATTTTATTGTTTTTAATTTTCAATTAATAAGAAAAATCCTAATTTCTACTACGCTATTAAGATTGTAATTTGCCCTCAAAGTTGAGAATACTTTTGCACGTTTAAAGATTAATTATTATTTTAATTAGTTTGTACGATTGCATAAAGCGCACTTTATACGGGACATGAAAACTGTACAGTTTCCTTCGCATTTGCAAACTGTCCCGTATAAAGGGAAAACTGGATGGGAATATTGAATGGTCGGCGCAACGTTTGGTGACTTGACCGTTAATAATTTTTTTTATTCAAACGTTTGAGCAGAGATATTGATTATTGATATATTCAATGCTTTTAAAAACGTAAATAACAAATAATATATTTACATTATTAGCCACATGTATAATTTCCTGATGTTATACATACGAATAATAACTTAGGATAGGGCTTAAAAAATGTACACATTTAGCGTCGTGTCTTTTGACAAACTGTACAGTGTTTTTCTGAACAAGAAACTGCACACTTTTCATTCCCGTATAAAGGGCGCTTTATTCTAACATTTTATTTTATTACAAAACACTTTTTTTGGTAGACAAACAAACATGTAAATAATCAATTTTGTAGGGCCATTGTGTCGTTTATTGCTTTGTGAATAGGGCTCTTTACAATTATTATTTTCAAAGGAACCAGGTTATTTGATTTATTCTGTCAATGCCCTTATTATTTATTATTTATTCAATAACGATCGAAACCATTTGAAACACATGGTATTTGAAAACAAATTATTTACGAACTTGTACAATTTTGTATCAAATCCGTTAAAATAATATTTATTGATTATATTTTATGAATGTTTGGTACGCAGCATGGATATTACAATGCTCCAAAATTTATTAATAATAAATTGATTGGGTTGTGGCTTAGTGGTAGCTTTGTGGACTTCCCGCACTGTTCCATGACATTGCTATTATTTAACACAACCTCTAAAGTTTTCATTAAAATAAAAGCATGTTATTCTATTTCCTATCGCTGTGTGGAGAACCTAATTCCACAAACTACCTCTAAGCTGTGATCGGCCGCCAGTTCACACCATTAAAAATTCTACAATGAGTTTTAATTTAATAAAAATCGAGTGTAGTAAACTTTGGGGTGTCACCTAGTTGGTGGCCCAATAATGTGGTATGGATTTATGTTGGGGTGCACAGAAGGAGAGAAAGTGAAACAGGTACTTACGATTTATACAATGGTTTTATTCACAAAACTAAATTACTGAAGTTAACACTTGTAAAAAATGATTCTACAAACTAAAATTAGGCAAAATAAAACGATGATTTGAAATACTAAGTTGGCGGGAATTCTGTGTCCAAAATTCGCGTGCGATGACGAAGGGAGTCCAAAGTATTCTCAAAGCCAGTTTGGCCAATTCGTACGTTTACGCCGGTCGGCGGTCGGCAATTGTCGGATCGTGACGTCATTGTCGCCCGCCACAAAACCAAAGTTTAAGTAACTTTTTGCAGTCCTTTTCCGAACAGTGTCAGGAGTCTGTAACTCTCGAGTGAGACCATTAGGACCATTAGGAAGTTGGCCCCGACCGGGGCAAGCTGCCCGGGGAGCATGCTGGAAACTTGGGATATTCTGTCTCCGATCGATTATACTGGACTGCCTGGTTCCAGTTACTTGTTGGCAATTCTTTCCTGAGTAGTGTCAGGATTCTTTAGCTCTCTAGTGAGACCAATAGGGCAATGTTAGCCCCAGCTGGGAAAAGCTGCCCGGGGCGCATGCTGGAATGCTTTAATGGGTTTACTTCATGACAAACCAGTTTTATGATAGTCATAACGTAACCAAATACTTTCAGTCGTTATGAAACCACTTTATTGTCATTCATGACGAAATTGTTTTTTGTCCCGCCACTACGAAACCAATTTATTGTCAGTAACGACAAAATCAAGATACTGCTAATCATGACAAAACTGGGTTTACGACGAATTAAATAAAAAATTGTAAAAAACTAAACAAATAAAACATCTATCTGTAAAAAAATTCAATATACTTAATAATTTTTGACGGTAAAGTAAAAGAAAACAATTATTGAATAACAAAAAATTTGCCGTTACTTAAGTACAAGTGTGATAACAAGTGACTTAAGTATAGTGAGGACCGCCTCGTAGTATAGGTAGCGCTTTTGGATACCGCGCATGAGGTCGCGGGTTCGATTCCCGTAGGGGGTTCAACATGAAATAATTTATTTCCAAGAGAGACTTTCATATCAATATTTCATGTGAGATACCTTATACTGGTACTGAAGCGCGTAGTAAAATAATCAAGATACACTGCACTTGGTGTACCAATGCAGTGTCCCTATGCACCACCATGGGTGTGGATAAGGGAAAAGTAGGAGTAGTTAGTATACGCGCATGAATCTCCGTAGCGTAATTTGCTTATAGCCATTTTTCACTGATAAGTTTTTAAAAGAGACATCGATAACTTTGAAACCGAGTAACTCCAGCTTAGCCCCCGGCTCTAAGCACAAAAAGCTACAGAAACATTTCCCGGGACAAAATCATATTGCCTCGCAAAGTTTGAGTCGTAAAATAGACTCTAGCGATCAGGAGGGGCTTTTTAGTTTGAATAAAATGAATACAAGTTAATGCAGTAAGCAAGGATATTCTTGCAACCCAATTATATCCTAGTTTGCATGTATTCGCTTGTTTTCTTTAGGAAAAAGAATCGTAAAGCATGTTTATTGTTAAGAAATACAACGAATATGCAATTTAACTTTTTGTTTTCAGTCACAATTTATTTTATGTGTATATGTGTTATAATGAAATATTATACATTAGATTTGTTTTTCCATTATTGTGTATGCTAGTTTTTGAGCACATCTTTTATGAACGCCGTCCGTCCCTCGTAGAATCGTGGTAGCGCATTTGGCTACCGTGGGCATAGGTTGCGGGTTCGATTCCGTAGGGGTGCCAACCATGAAAATATTTATTTACATGTGATTTCATATTAAATATATCATGTGTGATACCTTGGACTGGTACTGAAGCGTAAAGACTGATCATCTGACCTTATGTATTTAAATTATCAAGATACACTGCACTTGGTGTACCGGTGCAGTGTCCTATGCACCCATTGGGTGCGAATAAAGGAGAGTAGTGGTAAAAGTAGTAGTATTTAATAAATATATAAACGCATGAGGTCGCGGGTTCAATTCCCGATGAGGTTCAAAGTGAAAAATTAATTTGGAGCTGATTTAGAGATAAAAATATTTCATAACTTGGTGCTGAAGATCAAGACTGATCGTCTTGCCTCAATGAAAACAAATAATGAGCAAGATTTACTGCACTTCGTGTACCAATACAGTGGCCTATGAACCATTGGTGCGGATAAGGAAAGGTAGTAGTATATAAATAGTTATATTCAATTACAATTGACATCTCAACAGAGACGTTTGGAAGGAAATATGGATATCTAGGCGTTTACAGTGCTAACGATCTGTCATTGTCTGGGCTATGTGGCCATTTGATGTATTACAAAATTCCCCATTTCGACTAGTATTTGATATTCGAGATCTAATTATCAGAACTAGTAAAATATATATATATACACTGAAATGGCGCGACGCTTCACATGTGAACTCTTCCTGCTTTCCTTAGTTTTTTGTACAAGTACTAGGACACACTCAAAATATTGTTTATAAATATTTATTTTGAATGTGTGAACTATGAAAATAAATAAAAAAAATTCCGACTTTATATCTGCATAATTATTACTCCGTATGCAGTGTATTTTAATATTAAGTTTACTGTTTACACTAAGTCTACATTTGATACAAAAAAGTCCTTAAAAGTTTTAGCGGGACTTTTGTGCTCACTATATTCGGTAATGATGGTATTTTATTTTTTTTCTAAGCCCATCCCTTAAATAAATCACGTTAAATATTTAGATCTTAGCTTAGTAACGAACGTGTTATAGTATTAAACGTTCCTTGGATATGACTCAGTCAACTATTTTGACTCAGCATTACAAACTGCAGATTAATAACAAAACTTAGCTAAATACACCCCGTTTATCTTGGGAGTATATTGTCTGACAAAAGAGATCTGGATTTGAGACTAAATGGGTTTTAGGGGTGGAAACATCATTATTTTGAGGTCGTGTTTATTATTTAGTAACAGATATAGTAACAGATATGTGTAAATAATTAATCAGGATACCTCAAAAATGTATTCTAATAAATTAATTAAATAATAACGAGGTATTAACTTTAGGCCATGAAGATGCCAACCTAAAGTTAATGAGTGTACATTGTTTAAAATACTGTAAAATTGTACAAATAAAAAAAGTATTGTAATTTACTAAGTAAATTGATTTGGCTCTAACGTATAAATGCAATACATCGGCATGTAAAGTAAATTAGACCACTGTATTCTTTCATGAAGTGCAGCGTTTTTTAATAATTTATTTCTTAAAGCGAAGATTATCAATTTAACGCTTCAATATAAGTCCAAGATATTATTAAAACACTATTAAATACGAATATTTCAAATAAAAAATTAAATTAGAAAAAAAAATTATACGCTTATATTAATTGTGTAATATATATTCATTGTAACCATGCCATAATCTGCTCCCTATGAGGAGCGTCCATGGGTTCCACAAACTGCCTCCAAGCCATCGACCATAATATGTCTCCAGTACGTCCTCTAAAGTCAGGTCCACGTTCCATGTTACTGTCGGAAAATGCCCAAGGATCATTTACAGTGGACGTACGATCCAAGAACGTGCCGATAACCATTACATACAAATTATAGTCTACAACAAAACAAAACGAAAACCACATTTTGCTAAAAATTGTTTTTTTTTTGCGAAGTAGTTGAGAAACGATTATGCAATAGCCTAATATTCAAGATTTTGAGTTGAAATGCAGTCTGTTGCAGTTGTAGTGCAGTCTGAATTGTACTGTAGAAGCACAGAGTATCAACCAAATACTTCACAAATATTCATATAGTTATTTCGATAATATATCCGGTACAGATTTTTAAAAATATTTTCCATGTTAACTTTTGAGAAATACTCGAAATCCATAATATTGAAACTCGATTGTTAACATTTTATTCATGGTACTTGATTTTTGAATGAAAAGCCTGATTGCATCAATAATGGATTTAGTACAGTGAAATACTTAATCAAATACTTTATCTTTTTATGTAGGTACTCACAATATAAATTTCATAGTAATCCAGATAAAATCCAGTACGCTTTGCCATATAAAAAATATAGTAACAAGTAACCTTCTCAAATAATACAACGAGATGAAAATTAATGATTTATTTATTTTTAACAGTAATAAAAAAATACATTTGTTGCAGCCATCGAATATTTGTCATTCTCGTTCTCTCGAAATGTGCAGGGAACATAATATTATTATGTAAGAAATAAACTAGAATAATCATGTTAAAATACACTTTCTTTTAAGTTTGTTCACCTCGTGGCAAAAGAAAATATCCACTTAAATATTATATTTAGCCTTTATTTTTTCGTCAATCGCATATTTTTTATTATTATTTCTTACTTCATATCAAACGTTGTTTGAATTTTAACGGACAATACGCATTACTCGTATAATTTAGTATTTAGTCAATAGACGAAATATTATTTTCAGCAAAGTAGAAAAGTACACAAACCTTTGTATCAATCTGGATACACGAGTTTTCCGCATGGGGAAAACAGGGAATATATGTATATTTTCACAAAGTATAGTATATATCTTTACATGTACATTGTGATGCCTAGAACGGATTCTCGGCTTCTCTCTCTCAATATATTGACGTTACATTTCTACACAGCGTATGCTTGAGTGACATCTCATCAAAAGATTTAATTTATCACCAACCGGAAAATGTGGAATTTCGCTTTATTACTATGACTTGTCATTTTCAACATTGAAAAGTTTTTGACACAATTTTAATTAAAATTTTCAATAAACCAAAAACTGAAAGTTTTCATAAAATAAGGAAACGCTCCTTGTACGGATTTTTTTTTGAAGAAATACCGATAAAGATTTTTTACAATGGTCCTTGTAGTACAAAGTATTTTCAAAAAAAATCTATGACTTCCAAAGAAAAAAATAACGTAAAGGTCCTTATATTTGGCTAAAGGTGGATGTAATTTTTTTTTAAACTTAGAGTACAATCTTTAAAAAAAATAAGCGTGTCAGTTTTTACAATTTGAATCTCAGAAGAGACGAGAAAAAGGGAATATCCTAATCTAGGCCGTTAACAGGGCTTATGACCTGCCATTGGCTGGGTTAAGAAACCACTTGATGTATTACAACTTCCCATTTTCACCTAGTATTTGATATCCACATCTGCCAATTTACAGTAGATGTCAGATGTCACAGATGTGTCAGTTTTTATTTCATTACATCACAGAGCTGCAGGACATGGACCTGACTTGGAAGGGTACGGGAGAACTGGTGGCCGATCGCTTAGCTTGGAAGCAGTTTGTGGAAAATCATATGGCTCATATAGGAGCGGATATGGGTATGATGATGATGAATGAAACAACTAAAAATGTTTCTTAACGAGATATAGAATTATGTATGGCCAACAATGGAATCTTTTGTAATTCACAATACGTCCTATTGTTTTTACATTTTGGCCTTTTAGTATATATTAAAAACAATAATAAAGATAGAAAAATTCAGTATAACATGAAGCATACTTTAATAAAACAACCGAGTTATTTTTTCACTATAAATAATAATCTTAATCTATGACCGAAATGTTTTGAAACGGAAACATCATGTTCAACAATCAAAGAGAGCTTTTTCCGTTGTTGAAATGTGCCCTTTTCACTTTCTGACCTTTACCTAATCCTTTCAGTATATTTCCCTTGCAATAAGCTTTTATGGAGTTTGAACGGGTGACTAAGGGGTGTGATTATGATATCTAACATACGGTATTTTACATTACAATCTAACGTCTGATTTACAAATATAACCAAAGTTTTTTTAACGAATAACACTAAAATCATAATAAAAGCAGATGACAAATATGACAAGCAATGTCTTTATTTTGTTGGAAGAACTTTATTTATCTAAGCTACTTAATATATTTTTTTAGCACGCTGAGTAATGAAGTTTTCCGTCTCCGTAGATATACGTAGAAAGAGCATCGTTCATTTTTATTTCTTAAATTTAATATGATTACATAATATTATTGTTGTGCCTTCTAAATAAGTAACCTCCGCATTTGATATTAATTTATTGGAAAATTTTCGTCATGAAGCAATTTTCACGTGCAAATGAAAACATTTTTAAAAACTCAGTAGTACCTCCGGAAATCTCGGAAATTCCTATCATTCTCCCACATTAAACTGTACTCATTTTACGTAGTTTTAAACTTTATACATATAAAGTTCATGTACGAAAAATACGTTTTATGGTAGGTTTTAAACCTAACATTGGTAACACTTATATTTTTTGACGTGATAACGTCTAATTAATCGATGAACGCTGGCTGCACACACGAAAAAGCATGACTCATTGTCACGTTCCGCCTGAGCCGAGTGTGCAAGCAAGAGCGCGGAACAAGCGATAGAGAGGCACGATCGGCCTAAGCGCTCGGTTTGTGACACATCTATCTCTCTTCCACTCCATCAGCCGATGCGTCTGAGTAGAAGGGAGACAGCAGCAGCACACAAGCTACAAAGTTAAAGCGAAATTAACGAGTGCAAAAAAATGTTAATTTATGGAAAAAATTGCAATTTTCAATGAAACCTTGCTTTGTATTTTACAAAATAATGATAATTCAGCAATAAATTCAATTCAATTCATAAAAGTATGCTATTTTTCATCAATGTTTTCTTATGACGTTATCACGTAAAATTATCGTCCGTTAACCGACTTTACAGACAACGAAAAGTTTTTTTAACTGCATATATAAATGCCTAGGTGATGTTGATAATATTTTCAAATTATCGTTTTCAGGTTATCCAGTAATTTTGTAATGTTGGCAGCATTTCTCTTGCAGGTATTTCACGGTTTGGCAGGTTTGATAGAATGAGAATATAGGCAGTGGTGGTGGTAGTAAGTTGCAAGTTGTAGTAGTAAGTTGGGTAAGGAATATTACCTGGTAACGACCTATTAGGAAGAAGAATCGGGGCATGTTCCTATGTAAGAACTGCCTCGTAATATTGTGTATTATTTTCATAAGTAAATAAGTACGTAAAGTACACCCTACGTCTGAAATATACTGAAATTTCCTTAAAAAATTACCTCACATTTCAACGAACCGTCCGCCTCTTTGGTCCGCCGTCGCTACCGCGCATGAGGTCTAGCATAGTGGTAGTGCATTTGGCTACCGCGCATGAGGTCGCAGGTTCGAAGTCAACATGAAATATTTATTAACATATAATTTTCATATTAATATTACATGTTTGATACCTTGGACTGAACTGACGCGTAAGAGTGATTATCCTACTTTCATGTAATAAAATGATCATGAGACACTGCACTTTTTGTACCAATGAAGTGTCCTATGCACCATTGGGTGCGGATAAGGGAAAGAAGTAGTTCTTTGATCGACCAATAAAATATAAGATAATCTAGACTATTTTATTGCATTTACTTATCATTGAATTGCATTTTTTTCCCCTTATTTATGTACAGCAAGTACACAAATATAGAAAATAATCAGCGGATAAAATTCTCAAAATTTTTTGAAAACTTAGCCTGTATGTGCTAACCCGTAACATGTATCTGTATATTGTGTGTCCACAAAGTTCAAAATGGGTTTCCATGGTACAGAAAACCACTTTGTGATTTCCATTAATATGCAAGGGTCGTTATAATGCTAAGTAACTTTAAGTAGAAGTAAACCTTTATTTATAAAGCCTTGGAAACTATTTTCAACTTACATCGTCCTTAATCCGGGGCAGGATTAGGGTCTTTACGTCATCCAAAGGGTGCAAATTTTACCTAATTAACATTTTTATGCACACACTTTATACTGAAAATGTTATGTTCAGAAAACTGTACAGTATGTCAAAAAACACGCTGAATATGTTTATTTTTTAAATGTGATTGTAAGTTATTATCGATTGTTTGCACATAGGAAATTGTTAATACAGGGTGTAACAAAACTCGATGTACAACCCGAAAACTGGAGAATCTACATCGTATTTGGAGACGATTTTGTAATTTAACTTTTTAATATATGAGCTTGAAAAAAAAATTTTTTTCTTACAAACGTTTTCATAAGTACCTATGGCAGATTTAGTAAAATTCCTCAAATTTTTATTAAAACACGTTTTTTAGTTTGTGTTTTCTTTATGGATGGTATTAATTTGATTAAATGCATGATATTTGATAACAATTTGCAAAAAAAAATCGAAAAAAAAAACAATTTCGTACTCAATTTTCTCGAAAACTAAGGGTCAAATCAAAAAAAAAAAATCTATAAAATCGACTCCAAATATTATGTAGATTCACTGGTTTCCCGCTTGTACGCCGAGTTTTGTTACACCCTGTATAGTTAATAATGTGAATATGATGTTATATGTTTTTTACGTTTTTCAAAATATCAATGATTACTAAAAAAAGATTTACTGTCAGGTCAGCCAAACGTCGCGCCGACCATTCAATATTTCACACAGTTTTCGCTTTATACGGGACAGTTTGCAAACTGCACACGAAACTGTACAGTTTTCGGTCTCGTATAAAGTGCGCTTAAATAAGGATCGTAAAGCAAAGTTATCTCTACACATCGTCTGTACAACGCCAAAACCGCGCATTTGCAGAAATGCTGTTTTAAAATATTAAGGTTTTGAGCTTAAAGGTAGTATTATAAACCAGATTAAATTATTATTTGAGCAACACAAATAATTAACAGATTATTAACTATGGAAATAGTTATATGTCGTCATATTTGATATAGGTTTATAATTTCAATATTTAATTTCTAAAGTCAACATCTAAAATGGACTTTTTGCAGATTCGCGGTTTTGGCATTGACCCAACGGCATTATATATAAATATATTCCTATTTTAATAACAGGACTTATTTTAACAACCTTTTGAATGTGTACAAATACTTGTAGACAAATTACTGGATTATACCCATGCTGAGCTAGTATAAAATATTATTAATATCTTAACAGACTCTCTTATATTAGGTATATCAAAGACTAATTTTAAATTAAAAAAAAATCCAATGGGAAAAAAATTTAATTACAACATTTTTGAGTGTCTAAATCCTTCCTTTGAAAAAATACCCATGAGAGGCCCGGAATGATTAATTTCTTAACTGAATTAACAGAGAAAAAGAAGCTTTACACAGGAACACGAATATCAAGGACTTTACACTTTCAGAATACCTGTTAAAATCTGCACAAATAATACGCGCAAAAAATTAAGAGACACCGTTTTTTTGTACTACTACTTTTTCTTATCCGCACCCAGTGGTGCATAGGGCACTACATTGGTACACCGAGTGCAGTGAATCTTGATTATTTGTTACATGAAGGCAAGATGATCAGTCTTTCGCTTCAGTCCCAGTCCAAGATATCAATTATGAAATATTTTATGTGAAAATCACATTGAAATAATCACTTAGAGTTGACCCCATTGGGAATCGAACCCGCGACCTCATGCATGGCAGCACAATGCGTTGCCGCTACTCCACGAGGCGGACAGATTTGTTTGTTGTTTATTTCTATTTCACATTTCGGATAGAATCTCAATTGTAAAAATAAGATTCTTATAGTCCTTAAAATATAGCTTGATTAGAATGACAGTTCGTCACGTTAGAATCTGTATGAATCAAGTCTGATACGATTGTATGGGACTTGGCTCAAACAAATACTACCATGAAATGACGCCTAACGAGTGATTTAGTACATTAATAAACAAAAAACCATTAGGATCTGGAATGCTACACATATCAATCAATATATATGTATATATTATATAAAATCAGCTTTAAAAACCATTTAAAATTTAAAAAATTAAATAGTTTGACAGCTGTCAATCTAATCAAGCTATATTTAACAGACTATAGTAAGTTTTTTTCCCCTTTTCTCAATATAATGAATATATTATGGGAAAATCAATACAAGAGCATTCAAATTTTCGAACAAGAATTCACTAGAAAGGACGTTTCCTTACAAATTTTCTATAAATATACGCTTCGTAGGGTAATTTCATAACACCACTTATTGTCAAATTCCATCTTCTCAAGACTCCAGCACTGAGCCAATACACTCACACTTTGAAACGTGTGACGTAGATGTCTAGTGATGACGTAAATGCCTAGTGATGTAGTGAGTGACGTAGTGGATCACTAGCTGTCACTAGGCAAGGTAGTATTTTTCAAGTATGGTATGCCACTACTCTGATAATCTTCTTCGAAGATTCAAATAAATATTTTAATGACTGCGTTGAGAATCACTAGCCTATTTACTATATTTACTACGTGTGCGTAAAGATGTACAATATGGCGTTTCTAATTCATTATTTCCTTTCTGATTACTCTGATTCCTTTAACAGCTGCTCTACATATTTTTGCCTATCCAAAATAATAAATCTTGCAGGGCTGACTTCTAGTAGTTTATTTGTTTTTCTAATTTTCAACGAAACATGCAACATTTTTGTTCCCTTTTCAACTTAATTTTTTACACACCACAGCGAATTCAGAGAAAAAAAAAATTCTTTAAAAAATTTTATTATTTTTTTTACGTAATATATTTGCATTTATATTTCAAATATTTATATAAATTAAAATTGTAATCTACATATAACTAAAAATAAATATGTACCATATATTTCTACATCAACAAAAGAGAATAAAGTTTAAAAAAAAACAGCTTTACTTATTTAAAAATGAATAAATCGTGGTGACTGAAACTCGATGTAGAAGTGGGAAAACATTGAATCTAATAATATTAACGAAACACGCAACCGTTTTGTTCCTTTTCAACTAAATTTTTTACAAACCACAGCTAATTCAGAGAAAATATGTGTTTTAATTGTTTTCATTTTTTCATGTATTTCATTATTTTTTACGTAATATACATGCATATATATTTCAAATATTTATATGAATTAAAATTGTAATCTTCATATAACTAAAAATATATATGTACCATATATGCACATCAAACACGAGAGAATAAAGACGATACAAAATTAAGATATTCATTTAAAAAGTGATACATGGTGTAACAAAACTCGATGTAGAAGCGGGAAACCATTGAATCTACACTAATATTTGGAGTCGATTTCGCAGAATTCTATTTTTTTTATTTAACCCATGGTTTTCGAGAAAATTTTATACGAACTAAATTTTGCAAATTGTCATCAAATATAATGTATTTAGTTAAAATAATACTATCAAAAATAAAACAAAATAACGAACAGCATTTAATATAAATTTGTGCAATTTTACTTAATCTTGGGTACCTACTAATGAAACCTTTTATGAGAAGAAAAAAAAAGTCACATTACACATTCCACACCAATTGTGATGTAGATTCACCAGTTTTCGGGTTGTACTGCGAGTTTCATTACACCATGTATATAGTGAAATAAGTAGAAAATTGTAAAAAAAATAAATCTACAGATAGTTTTTATCATAAGAGCAAATTCAAACCTGCTCACTACGAAGAACGCTTCTAAATTTAAATACGGATAAATTTCACACAAAATGTTTTCTTTGCTCGTAAACTTATATCGACCTTATTTCTAAAGGTCGTTTTTCTATTCGCTGTATTAATAATATAAATAGTTTGATATTTTCAGTTCAGAAATCGGGCAGGTGTAGGAAACTTTATTGAAAAATGGAAATCCTTTCGATCCAAAGAAGCTTTCCTTAGAAAACTGTTCTAGGAAAGTTCAAGTCACTTTGCTATTGCAAACGATAAACTTATTTTTCTCACTTAAGGAGACTCTGTTTAGACTTTAGACAGTAAAAAGTTAAAAATAAAAAAAATGTGAAAAGAATACAAACCTTATCTTATAATAACGCATGAAATTTATTTAAAAAAAAAGTAAAAAGTAGTTGCTAGGTAAAATCTTAAATTTTAAAAGTTAAAAACTTCAGACTGCATTTTCATTAATATTTTTAGTTTGTCTAAATTTTTGAGGATACTAAATTAAAAACGGAAGGATACTTAAAACATTTATTAAGAATAGACTGACATAAAAATATGAATCTTACCTATTATTTATTCCGACGCGGTTCTTTGTAGTTTCAGTGAAGGATTCACGTTCGCCTGGAAAAATAAGATGATATGATTTTTTAGGAATTTTTTAGAAAGATACTGCTATAAAATCTAAAAATAATATATATACATTATTTTTTTGTTGTTAATTCCAAGTTGTTTACACATTGTTTTATATTTTTGAACAACCCTAGCAGGAGCAAATTTTTTATGTGATAACGTCTAATAAATCGATGAACGCCGGCTGCACACACGAAAAAGCATGGCTCATTGTCACGTTCCGCCTGAGCCGAATGTGCAAGCGAGAGCGCGGAACAAGCGATAGAGAGGCACGATCGGCCTAAGCGTTCGGTTTGTGACGTATCTATCTCTCTTGCGCTCCATCGCCGATGAGCCCGAGTAGAAGGGAGACAGCAGCAGCACACAAGCTACAAAGTTACCAAGTGCAAAAAAATGTTAATTTATGGAAAAAAATGTAATTTTCAATTAACTCCTGCTTTGTATTATACAAAATAATGATAATTCAGTGATAATAATTCAATTCATAAAAGTATGCTTTATTTCATCAATGTTTTCTTATCACGTTATCACGTAAAATTATCGTCCGTAAACCGACTTTACAGACAACCAAAAGATTTATTTAGTGGATACTCGATTTCACTGAATGTGTAAACAATTTTCGCAATACCGTGTTTTCGAATTTAATTTTTTATATACGTACTGTACCTAATATCTACGAGAATGAAACTTTTTACGAAAAATACTATTTTAAAAAAAATACTGTGTGTTGGATTAAGTCAGTTCGTGAAAGCTATTTGTTAATATCTTTGCACTTTTTCCCTAGCATACAATATTCAGGCGTTTCCGAATTTAAAGATCAACTTCATTTTTTATGTGAAGCCCTAACGTATCAAAGCGCACATATTATGTACATGGTAGGCGATCAGAATTCGATACAAAAGTAAACGAACACAGAGTTTCGAAACGGGATCCAGAATTTTTATTTATCTACTCAGAAAAGACGAATTTTTCTTCAACGACAGTTAAACAAGAATTTTAAATCAATTCATTCAACAATTCGTTCATTGATTACCCTGTAAAAAATGAATGATTAAAAATAAACAAACGAACAAATAAAAATTTCCGACATAATATTACGTAACTTAATTATTAGGTATATTAAGCGTTGGTCAACAAACGCAACGCGACAAATCATTCGGCGTCCTGACGCTTTTATCAGGTCCCCGAACAATATTATTATGCGGCTGAATGATTCATCAGCCAACTAGGTAACAATTAGTCGAAAATATCAATTTGTTCGTTCGTGATTTTCGTTCGTTTTTAAACAGGATTACGAATAAATTGTTAGTACTCGTTTCTTATGTGTAAATCATTAAGCTGGCATCAAACTTACATCATACTGTACAAGACACTATTACGGAATTAGCATCATACTGTACGAGACACTATTGCAAAATTAGCATTTGTTGTTTTATTTTGTCGTCTAAATCTCTCCCTAGCATCAATCTCTCTCCCGAACGAGAGAAATTTCTCGACAACCTCAGGAAATACGATAAAACAACGAATCCAATATTTGTTCTGGAGTAAAGTGATGAATTGGAAGAGGTGGTGGGTGGGGATTGATAAATCCTTTACGAAATGTAGGTACACTTGAACCTAGGGAGTGGAAATAATTAATTCCGTTTTGATTCAGGAGAATAATTTCTTTTCAGAATTCGTTCGGAAAAATAATATTCAATCATTTAGTAAGAAGAACAGCAGCAATACCCAAATGAAATAACGCAATTTCTATATTAATCTACCAAGTTAAATTTTCGATCTTTTTCAGTAGAAGAGTTCAGTATTTTAGCCATTTACCATGATACTGCAGAGACCCTCCTTTTTATGTATTAATTACGCTATTTTACATTGGGTTTGTACTTAAATACGAGTAGAAACTAATTAATATTAATGAAATGATAATAATTTTAATTTTTCTCTACGATTTTACCAGTGCTACATTTTTTTAAATAACATTTTTTCACGACCTCTATTTTTCTTTAAAATTTCTTTGAATATTCTTATATCAAATGTTTTTACAGAATTTTTGAATGAGAGAAATTACAATGTGATTTTTATTGAACTTCTCGCCCAGTTTTCCTTTCGTACCCAAAACTTTTGTTGTAATTTGAATTCTCGTTATTTTGTTTATGTTAGAGTAAAAAAGTAAAAGGCTTTCAGCCATTTTGTAATATAAGAATAATGCAAAAAGTTTTTACATAAAACTTCTCAAAATCTAAATGCCACAATGAAAGCGAAAGGTTTAGCTATTTTGACGGCTGAATTTTTGCTTGGAAGATAAAGATTTTCTTGGTAAGATCTATTTAAATTTGACTCAATGCAAAACTTTCTAGTTATTAATTAACCACCAGTTATTAATTAACCAGTTATTATTAATAACCACCTAATGCCTACTAGGCATTAGGTGGTTTGGCCTAGAATCTTTCTCAGACATTTATTCTCAAAGCTCAACAAGCGAGCACTCTGAGCTTTTGTGAGGTGCCAGGATTTCGCACTAAGAACTTGTGTAATTAGGATTCCAATCTTGACAGCGATAGCGTAGAAAATAGTTAAAAATTTATATAAAGTATTATCCTGTGAATTTCAATTTAATACAAACATTAATCGATCTTACATGAATATTGAAATTTCACTTTCTGGATGACCCTCATACACATAATAAATACTTTAAATTTACTCCAACTTTTATTATTTTCAGAGCAGATATCAAAGAGAACTAATTATAAAATTGCTTAAATTTATCACGTGATACGCAAATATAATAAGTACACATTTCTTTACCTAACTTATTCAATGGCTCGCTACACCGAGACAGTCGTGTCATTAAAATGTTCGTACAAAATATAAGAGCACTTTGATAGTTCACGACGGAAACGTAATGATCAAAGAACTATTATTTACTCTTTTCAACGATAGATAAACGATGTTTTATCTATGGCTATTATAAAATGTACTATTTTTGCACTGCAATAGCATACAAAGAGCCTTAAAAATACACTGACTGATATCTTTACAGGACGGTATATTGATTTTACGAAATCTGGTAGGTAATCAATCATCGAGTTTGAAAATAATTGACCGAGAGAGGTTGGGTTTAAAAAAAACATATTTTTTGTTCTTCCTATATAATCTCTATTAAATAACAATATACGTTTTAGGTGGCTTTGGTAGTATTATCTACTTATATTTTAGGTAATATTTATTTAAGAATTTGATAAATATAATTAACAATTTTTTTTTTAGGTGGTGTAGTTTACGTATCTACTACTTATTATATTTTTAGTTTTGTTTAGTTGTCATTAATAGGGTTGTTTCACATATTTAATTACATTAACGGTATTTTTTTTTTAATAAATGCCTTACTGGGCAAAATTTGTGTAGAGGTCTACTCATTTATAATATTTGTGTTTTATGTTTTTTGTATCTAATTAGTAGCATGATATAAAGATTTTTTATTATTATTTTATGTATGTATTATATTCCTAGGAGTTATAAAAACTCATTTTGGGACCGGTATTATAAACATTTTAATTACATATTGCACAATCAAACACGAACAAGAAAAACGATACAAAATGAACACATTCAGTATTAATCCTATATACATCATAACTATCATTGAAAAACATATTTAAATGCAAATCTTTAAGGGCTCCTCCATGTATTGATTTATTTATTTTTACTTCATGGGGTAGTTTATTATATTTGGAATCGAGAAATGTTAATTAGGGATTTTTTACCGAATTTTGTAGATCGAAATTTTGGAATGCGGAGGTTTTTTGAAATACGTGTATTGTAGCCATGAAGCTCAGAGTTAAAATTGTGTTTCAAACTTGTATGTGCTGAATGATTCAATATGGTAAGTAAAGTTTTTGTAATAAAAAATAGATCTAATTTCATATTTATTAACAACCAAAAAGGTAGGTATAATTGGCCAGTCTAGGTAGCATAGGTATTGTCTCACCAATCAATACAAACAAAATATTCAAGAGATGAACAATACAGTAACAATTTTAGACTTGTGACCGCAGCATGTGTGTAAATATTTAACCAGGTTATGGTCTATGGTAGATTCGAGGACTCTGGATTGCAATCTCTTCGTTTGAATTCCTCTCCAGCACACTGTGTTTCCTGCTTTCTGGCACAGTTATTTCCTACTATTCCTAATTTTCCAAAATATTAAGGTACAACTGAATTTTTTCCCAAAATGTTCAGAGGATAAAATGCCACACCACTCCTAGCACACTTCCTAAAAAATAGACCTAATGTACAGATACCCTATAGATTGTTGGCTCTGGAATGTACCTGCATACTTATTGCATTACTACGGGATGTAGAGGATGCGTTTCCGGTGCACTGGAAGTACGTTCGGCTCTAGTTCCGGTCAGATTCCGTTACGGTGCAGGGCCGTTACGTGCAACGAATTGTGATGAAGAGTAAATACTGGCTCGGGGGACGTTTCTACTGGGAGTTATTTTACAGAATTTTGAAGACTTTTTACGTTTATTTACAGTTACTGTCAGTACAACACTAGTTATATGCTGGTATCGACAGGGCACGTCACTACTGCCACCATAGATTTAGTGTGAATCTTTACAACTGTATTATCATTCAGAATAATTTAACCTCTGATTATTATTATTATTACTTCTTGATTCATAGTTTGTATCTTAAATATATAACTATGCATATATATAACTCCATCCCTCACATATCCTCTGGTGCCTTCACAATCAAACAGCCTCCACGATCAATTTTCTGATTGGCCGTTTTTTTTTATTTTCAATTTTACAAATTTACGTTTATCATTTATCAATTTAATTAATAAATCGTTTGACCGATAATTAATATGACTTTATGATTGAGAAAAAGTAAACAAAACAAATAAATGCATGTTGAATAAAATAGTTAAAAGGCTCTTAAACCTCTCAATCCAACAAATTTCACACAAGAAGTTTCCACTTTGAACTGTCTTTACGAAACATTGGTTCAAATTAAAGGAGGATATTCATTTGCCTTCAGGGTGCCATAAATTAGCAGACCTTGACAACCAGAGGACACGAAACGGGAACAAACGACTCATGGATTTACAGCCCCTAGACCACCAAACACTGAGAAAATAAGTTTTTTCCTTAACTCAAATATAACATAGAATTTGTACAAAACGCCTTTTGTTTAAAAAAAGATAGATAACGATGAATCAAAAGTTCAGACGGATTCCGCGCCGAAAAATTCTAGTAATTACTGATCCAGAGTGTCTATCAGGATGACGAATGATATAAGGGTCTTGATAATATTATTTGGCTTTGTATTAGTAAGCCGACTAAAAAAAAATTACGGAAAATGTATAATTATTATCTATTCGCTATTACTGTATCCCTTTTTAAATAGGATCACGAATTTTTTAATTGTTTAAATTATTCTATAAATATAGGTATAATATTATATATGAAGCCGTTTTCTCTCAGTGTAGGGGGTGCGAGACCCCAGAAATCGGCCGGCACCTTACGGAAACGGAAATTGTACAGAGGGCCTTTAAAGATAAAAGGGTTATCTCCTCGTTGACTCAGCTACTCTCAAATAACTGGATGATCTAAATTAGTAGCAAATGAAAGGAAATGTTGGTTCTTGATTACATAATAAATTTAGGCCTAAGACAAAGTTATTTCTGACTATTTTAATGTAAAGAAAAATGATTAATGGAAACGTGGTCACATGGCCACTCCATTTTTCAATTTCAGTCCTTGATTTTCCCCAGAAATTTAGCACTAGAACAACGATTTTTTTCATACGTTTTATACCCATAACTACCACCAGGGTAGGTATTAGTATTTTATTTCTTTATTGTTTATTTCTTAAAAAGGTAAATGAATTATAAAAAGAACAAGACGATACAAACACGCTTCAGGTCAATATATTTATGTTAAATGTGTTGTAAAAAAAATGTTTTTGTAGTTCTTGATTCCAGGTAAAAATCTGGGGACTACAATTGTACGGAGGATCGGCCGCAGACCACGGTTCCTCTTAAGAACCCAAATGTTAACCTAAAATATATGCGTAGTGAAGTTGATTTAAAAAAACAATCACTCAAATATTTGCTATTTAATATTTTTTTAGCCTGGCACAGATTTCCTTAAAATACCTTGCATTACAAAATATTTACCTCCGAATTTTTGGAGACGTCTTTAATTCGTTGATTATTTTTGTTAGTTAGGTTTTACTATTTACCGGCCTTCTGCATTACTGAGAGTTAGAGTTGAATAAGTCCTTGGGTTCCAGGAACTAAGTCAGCTTCTCTAGTTTCCGTTCCGTTAAGGCTCTTCGTTTCCGTTAAATTGCGAAGGAGCTTAACTCCCCCAATTCCGGGAAGGTTTGCAAAAGTACAACCACGAAACTTTATTTTCTTAGCGGGCCGAATTTTTCCCTAGACTCGGGGGAAGGAAAAACTTTTTGCATTTATGGTGCCTTTTCCCGAGAATACCCCCAAAAGTTTAATATTATGTTGACGTTACGATTTTTTTACAATGGCATTCCTCCGATGTATATTTTTTTTTAAATACTCTGGAATTTAAAGAAAATTGATACTATTCGGAATTGATACTATTCGGTATTAATAGAGACAATTGTAGTAAGTTGAGTTCATTTTTTTAGTATATTTTGATTTAGGTTTCTACAAACGTCCAAACACACACGTTTAATTGCCATCTGAAATAAGATTAATAATTTAAATATTTTTTTCTTTGTCTATCAATTTTGAGACATCTCATCATCGTCAGGAAAACTTTGACAAAGATAATTTAAAAAATAGTTTGAAAAACTGCGGCTAAAAATGAGTAAAATTCTTTACTGAAAAACCTTGTTTTAAAGATGAGGCTGTATGACGCCAACGATATTGAATTCCTGATTTGGATAAGTATGTTTGATTGTACTTGTTATCCGTTGTCCTCTAATCGATTTCTTAGTACGGGAAAAGGTTATAAATGACAGTGATAACCCATTGAAAATTAAGGTCGAAATGCCACGCACTAAAAATGTTTCGAATGTGTAGTGATAATACTATAAAAAAACAGTATATATGCACGTTATTTAAAATGTTTAAATTTGTAGAGTAAATCGTTTATTTTTCAATTAGGCCTTACAATAATATTTGGAATGTCATAGATGCCTTTAGATTTTACTTGGTATGTGAATAAGTTGAAATTAATCAAGCGATAGAAAAATGACGAGATACATGAATGTGGAAGCATGGGAGACGATTTAAGGTAGAGTGGTTGTGAACTTGACTATACGGATAATTGATTGATATAAATTACAAACACAAATTAATATTGATTATAATGAAAATTCTCATTGGTTGACAAAGCTAATATTGTACTGGGGTAGCGCAACCCTTCAAAAAGCTAGATACACTCATAATATTGCATTTGTAATCATTTTATTACATGAAAAAAAGGTGAATGCATGGCTTACGCACGCTTTCAGATACACCCCAAGGTATCAACACAATTAAGATAGTTAATATGAAAATCAGATGTCATATAAATATTTTAACGTGACTCGCGAAACTCAGGGAATCGAACACCGCGACACGGTTTAGTCAAAGTGCGGCTTACCATCTACGATCAACGCTACGAGCGTACATATATATAAAGAGTAATGCAAATAATCAAATACTCGTCATGAGATGCATTTTAAGGTAGGCTTTGTTTTAATCCGATGGTCTTTTTTTTTGTACACCTACATGGATGTTTTTCTATTAACTCAGTTAAGTACAATAATGGCAATTTGACGGTAATTTTTATGCGCACTTAATAATATTGTAAAAGTTAAAATATTTTCCATTAAAATTTACGAGGCATTTTAAGTAAATACACTGTTTAATTGGTAATTACTTAGACGAGTTTATTATTATTATAGAAACACACAAAAACTCCACTCCGCCTCGTTCTAACCACCGTGTGGCGTTGTCGACAAATGATGCAAATAATAAGCAAAGGGTTTGCGGTTACTTTGTTACTGAGGCATACAATACACTCTACGACTATGAATCTTTCAGAGCACGTACATTCTTGCTTCATACAGAATAAACACCACTATACGTTATTAATCTTACAACGCTATAATCACTTACTACAGTCATATTTTATGTAAAAAAGCCGATAGTATAGGTATTTATATTCTCCTAAGTGTTTTAGGTTATTTGTGTTATTTACACTCTTCTTAGATAGTTACCAAGCCTCGTGCCATTGGTTTACTATCGTTTCTGGACTGAATCATTATGACAAGTTGTCGTAATGAAGGACTAAACACGACAAGCTTGAACATGACATAACGTTAAAACATTTACTGTCGTCGTATATTTTTTGTCATAGGATTTATTTCGGCAAAATACTAATATATTAACAATCATATAGATTGCATTAATCACAACATTACAATTTAAATTAAATTAACTTCTGTCCGGAACACAAACACCGTTATTCTCAAATTTTTAAGAGTTAAGTAAGTGGTGGTGGACTTGAAAAAATACTGGTCTAAAATAGTCGTCTAATCAATCACATATTATCAGACCGAAATATTTATGTTCTATGTATAAAATTAGAATTTAGTGTGTTTTTCACAACTTATATTAGTGATATTTTGGCCGTGTACGGTTGTATTTCTAGCTATTGTTTCGCGATTTTCCTAACCAATTTTTTGCCCATTTTTTCTAGGTACTCCTCACCTTTAGTTTTTTAATTTATTAGTTCTAAAAGTAGTCGTAGAATTGGGAAAACTTGATTGTATTATCATGATGGTTTGAGGTAAAAGTAAATATAATATATGTACTCATTTTTTGAGTACTAAGCTTAAAAACTTAAGAAATGGTGGCGTTTGTTGTGTAGTGCTTAAGACATCGGAGCCACGCCATAGAGATTTCAGGTTTAATTTCCGGTGAGACCACAAAAATTAAAATTGATTTTTCTCAAGCTTTGGTGATTTGTGCTGTTATTCCTTTGTTTATTAAGTCTCCGAGACAGGTTATTAAATGAGCAAGTACGATAAAAATTGTATTGCGAAAATGTGGGTTACTTTGCTTGTACTTTCGGATGTATTACATCTCCCGAGACACGAATGTATTTAAACTTCACTATTTCCGCTCTTTATCCTTCAAACTTGGAGTAGATTAGACCGACGCGCGACGGAATATGTTGACACGGTTTAAATACATCGTGTTATGACATCAGGGAGATTGGAGATTAAATTAATGACGTTGCATTAATTAAATTAATAATATGTTATATTGTCCCTTTAATATTACATATTATGTAAATACGGTTAAACTCATGCATAAGGTGCTCATCAGGTTTTAGCCTACCCGATCATTTGCCATCCTCATTCATAACCTTTCAGCTAAACTCGTTATGTCGTCCATCCATTTTCTCGTTCTTGGAGGCTCAAATTCCTTTGTCTCCACTGCAGAACACGCCCCGTCTATTTATTGGGTATGTCGTTCTGGATATGTGACAACTACAAAGCTTCGAAAAAAATATAATATAGGTATACTTCAAACTATTATGGATCTTCTTCTTCGATGTCTCAATCCTGGAATTGGTCTGCAGCAAGGCTCTGCATCGTAATTTCTACTGCGCTCTGTCCTCCGCAGTCCTCTTCAGCTCAGGATATGAGGCGCAGTTCATGTCCTCACGCACATTCTCCAGATATTCTTGTCGGGGACGTCCTCTGAAATTTATCCCAACAGCCATTCCTTCTATAATGTCATGCAGGAGACCCTAATGTCGCATAATGTGTTCGATCCATTGCTCTCGCCTCTCACTGACGGTTTTGATAAGGTGCCTTCTTCCTTCGATTCTTCTGAGAACCTCGTTATTCGTGATGTGGTCTCTCCACGTGATTCCTAATATTATTTTGTAACTCCACTTCTCAAAGGCCTTTAGTCTTTTACTATCTCTTTCGGTTAGGCAACTTGTTTCACAGCCATACATCAAAACGCTGTCAAATGACGTCAGTATTCATTAGTCGAATAATTCGAAATAATCATGAGTAATAACTTATTAAATAGTTGATTATTTTACAATAACCGATTTTATTGGTCGATAGATCAATTATCAAGTTACACTTTACTAAATATGTATAATAATACATATTTCTAAAGAAACAAGAGAGTTGAAACCTTTTACATACTTATTGATTAAATTAAAAGTAAAAATATGTTCTAAAAATGGTAACCGAGTTTCAGGGAACATTGAAAAAGATTTATTATTTGACATCAATTTTTAGCGTTTATGCAGGAAAGCGAGTTTAACGGGAGATTAATTAAGAGTGAATCCTAAGCAGATTCTACAAATCGGAAATGAAAATTGCATTCGAGGAAATGCAATATGATTTTCACTACCGGAAAATTTAATTTCTCTGGAAATTGTGGAGTGATCTCGATCAAGGCAAAATTGAAGTAACATTCGATAAAATAAATTAATCGGACAGACTTTCTGCAAGTTGTAAAAAAATATTTTAGTCGCTACAAAATCAGAATAGGGATTTTGGTGTACAGTTTGTATGTATTTTCATTGCATCTACGTTTGACTATTTATATTTCAATAACATTCAATAAACTCGCAAACGAGTGGAGGCTGGTTTTTTTTTTAAGTGACGTAGTGGATAGCGCATTAAGCTACCATGCATGAGGTCGTGGGTTCGATCACCAACGTGGTTAAAGTGAAATCTTTATTTCGATTTGATTCTTCACATAAAAATATTTCACAAGTGATATCTTAGACTGGAGCTAATGCGTTACTGATCACCTGGCCATCGGGTAATGAATTTTACATATTGGGTACAAAAAATAAAATAATATTCATCTAGTAGTAAATATGCCTCGAAAAAGAATTCACAAGAAGGGGCGATTTCATACAAACTTTCTAAAAATATACGCTTCCTAGGGTTAATTTCATAACACCACTTATTATCAAATTCCACCGCCCAAAGACTCATACACTCACACCTAGGAAATTGTGACGTAGATGTCCAGTGATGACGTAGATTCCTAGTGATGACGTAGTGTATGACGTAGTGGGTGACTAACTGTCATTAGACAAGGTAGTATTTTTCAAGCAGGGAATGTTATTTCTCTGAAAATTTTCGAAGTAAATATGGTTAAAAATGCGTATGTGTGTGCAACGACTCGTGCGTGAAAGTCGATTATTAGTGCACCATCTATTAAGATGTACCAACAATACGGCAAAAAAAAAAACACCTGTGTTGGAATAACGCTGGCTTTAATCAGCAACGATGGTTTATAAATACATACAACCAAAGTTAAATTTCAACTCAAGTAACATACAAGTGGTCTAAAGTGACCCAGTTGTCGACAAGTTGAAGCTGAATTGAATCAGTGACTCGGTGAACCATCAACTGCAATATCAACTTTTCATAAACATACTAATAATCCATTCAGTTCCATCGCGTTATACATAATATGGCAAGTATGATGGATATTTAATGATCATGATTTTTTTTCACCATAAAATAGGTATTGCAGTGTAAAATTCAGGCATGCATTACAATGAGGTAATCCACTGTTTTCTAAAGTATTTTTTTTTGTATAAACTTACTATTTAACTAAACAAAAAAAATATATTTAATATTTTTTTATAAGTTATTGATGAAGATACGATTTTTTAAAGTTCACATTTCAAATACCGCGCCAAATACTACCATGTACTAACTGCGTCATTTTTGCAGGAGTGACGTCATAAAACGGGTTGTTTAAGGCCATGGTATTTCTCCAGTCAGTAACAAAACTGTCAAAAATCTATGCAAACTGACGCGGGAAGCACAGATAAAATATACCGTCGACTCAACTGTCATTTACTGTTAACAGCTGTTCTAGGGAGACTGAATGGCGGCCATCTTTTTTGCAATAGAAGCTTGTATGTAGATTGTATTCCATATTAAAATGCCATGGAAACGCGACTACGGGGGTTTAAAAACGGAAACCGGAAACACTACACTTAGATACAAGGAGTGACGTCATTGTTTAAGATTTTGAAATGAATGCTATTTTCAGCATTTTTTTTATTAATTTTTGCGTGCGTTTTGGGATATTTCATCCCACTTCAAAATTTTTAAATATTCGCGTCTACACGAAAGCATTTTTTAAAATTCAATTCCGGGTAGCAGTGGATTTCCTCATAAGTCAATACCGGCCTAAAATCACTGTCATATTGTTATTTATTAAGCCTATGTCTATATATTAATGCTGGATTCAGGCGGCAGCTCAAAGCCCGAGAATCGCCGCATTGGATCAACATGAGGGAGGCCTACTATGTCCAGCAGTGGATGACGTTGTTCTGTTCGAGAAGAAAAAGATGTCTGCAGAAGGTACATATACGCAGCTCAGAAAGAGCTGGGAGTTGCATTTGACAGTATGAAAGCTATCTGGAGATCGAATGTTTGCTTGGTAAAAACAGTCTTTTTAACGCCTACTTCAAACCTATTTTCTTCTGTAGCTGCGAGTCGTGGTACCTAACTAGGGCCCAAAACAGACTTCCGAGTTTTGAGAATAGGTGTCTCAGAAGAATATAAGATTTTCAGTGGTTTGACTTTTTAAGCGACACAGAGGTAAGGCAACAGACGCAGCAACCCTTGGTATCATCTTTACTGTCATCTGGCGAAGGCGTTTCAGCTGGCGTTTGCGTCAGAACTACAGACCTGACTTGGGAGGATGCGCGGGAACTGGCGTTCGATAGCTAGGCTTGAAGACAATTTGTGGAATCCATATGCTTCACATAGGAAGCGGGTATGGAGTAAAGAAGGAGAAGAAGTTGTACGCTTAAAAAAAAAATTCGTTAACATAAAAAAATACACAACATGGAGATAGGTACAAACGTATGTATATTAAGTGTTTTTAAAATTTAAGATGGTTTAATTTTTTTTCCAAAATGAATGTCCTCTCGTCAGCATGCAGTACAGATAGATTCACATCCAATTACGTGTTTGAAAATTAACAGGCTCTTTGAGCCTCGTCTGACAAAGAGAATGTACATACTTATACTTAACCTCCACCTGCTCGCGTATCGCATAGTCAAACTTTTGCTCCTTAGGACAAGGACGGCAATTTGGCCGTCCATTTATTTTTTACTTAATGCTATCATCGTTGTTATACCAAATTCAAAAATGTTTACTTTTATATGCTATTGCATGATGGTAATTGATGCACGTTTTTTTTCATAATAAATTAAATAAGGTTTGATAGAAACAGAAAGGGTAAATATTATGTAACTACTACAATTTCGCTAAGTCCATACTTTTAGTTTTTTATACTAAAACCATTCTCGCCATCTCAAGCTACGTCTATTTCCATAATAAACCGTCTGTCTGTGAATACAGAAAAATAAAGCAAAAAAATTCAAAACTATCAATGCAATCGCTTTGTAAATCAGTTACATTCATTTAGTTATAGTTGTTATTCCACATACGATAAGTGACGTCACCAATCTCCTATCATACAAAATCCTTACAAAAAGCAACCCTTAAATTATTGCATCTCTTTTTATTATTATTGCACCGATGTTCTTGTGAATTTTGTTTTATTTTTCAGAGAAAATTTTGGTTCACAAGCCCATTTTGCACTTACTATTAAGAGGAATGTAATTTTTAATGACGGCCAATTTGCCGTCCTAGCGAGAGGACGAAGGTTAAAACAGCACTGAAAATGTCGTAC
Source organism: Micrasema minimum (assembly GCA_022494985.1). Lineage (NCBI taxonomy): Eukaryota > Metazoa > Arthropoda > Insecta > Trichoptera > Brachycentridae > Micrasema > Micrasema minimum. The sequence continues at coordinate 103,444 of JAGVSP010000059.1, read as the reverse complement.
AGCAAAAGTGGTACGTGTTCAATAGCCCTTAGTGTAATAATCCATTAGGCGCCCTATTTACGCGAAAATCGTTTTATTGTCGAACGGAATGAGCTGAACTTTCCATTACTGAAAACTTATTTACGAATGAGTAAACAGCGTCATAGATGCCAAGTAAACAAATAATTAGGAAATCTAGTGGTATCCAGAATTGAATTTTTAAAATATCATGAAAACACACCTTATAGACTAAAACAATAATCATAAAATGGTTCAACATTTCATGAACGACATTTTGAGTGTGTCCAAATAATTGGCAGATATAAATATCAAATAATAGGCAAAATGAGTAATGTTGTAATACATCAAGCGGCCACTTAATCCGGTCAATGACAGGTCACAAGCCCTGTGAACGCCTAGATATACAAATTGCCTTTATTCTCTGTTGAGATGTCAATTGTTTAACATTTCATTCATTCAAAAAAAACTTGCACAGTTACTTAAATTATTATAATTGGTATTTTACTACTACTACTTACTTCTTCTCTTATCCGCAGTGGTGCATAGGGCACTGTATTGGTGCACCAAGGGCAGTAAAGGTATATTATGATATTCGTAAATAATTCCATTGCAATTTTATGTTAATTCTCGTTTAGTAAATCGCTAAAAGAAGAAGAATTTTTCAATTCACTTGTAATGTGATATTACGAACGCGAGTTCAAAAATTTGTCATATATGGTTATCAGATATGGGCGGAATGGGGAATATTGCAATATATCAAGTGCCCACTTAACCAGCCAATGACAGGTCGTAAGCCCTGTAAACGCCTAGATAATCCACATTTGTTTCCAGAGTTTCTCTGTCTCTGTTGGGATATCAATAATATCTGACAAAAAATAATTTAAGAAATCGTTAAGTACAAATTACACTTCATGAATAACCAAAGTAAATACGAAAATAATGATAACAGTTTATTTTATCGTTATACTCGTATTCAAATTACCGACCACCATTTTGTTGTTAGTAAAAATAATATTTTAACCCTTTGATAAATCCTGGGATTAAATAATGTCCTTTACAATGATCAATAGGGGTGTAAAAATGAATAAATTTACTGATAATCCTCGTTTAGGAAGGTGTTGAATAATTCCTAGTGGTAACAAAGCAGGCACGATATTCATTTCCTTCATTTAATTACGTCACTTTAGGGGTGGCTGTTTGATTACAATATTACAAGGTAAGGGCTGAAGAGCCTCAGTCAAATACGACGGAAAAATCAAACATAGCCATCTCCAATATACATGTTTAGAAGATTGTTTTTACAATGTCAAATTGTAATTATTAGCCCGCAATGGGTGAAATCCAGTTGTATTTAGACATACATATAAAAGTTGGACAAACAAAATATTATTTTAAATAAGTGTTTTTTTACCGCATTTGTATTATGCAGTCATTTATTCATTTATTTATTCTTATTAACGTTACATTTTACAGCCTAACTAGGCCCTAGACCCGTTTTAAGGCAAGCAGATATTTAATTTCCAAATTGATGTACTTTTTTTTCATGCATAAAATTAACAAACACAAAATAAAATAATATAAATACTCCTATTACAAAAAAACATAGAATACAAAATATAATAAATTGGAAATACGTAAAATATGTAAGAAAAAATATTATGTTGTTATAACGAAGTATACCATGGACACAATGGCCACAAAAAAGAACGTAGATATTAACAAAAAAGGAAATATATCTAGATTAGGTTTGCTAAAGCTGGAAGATGGATCTAAAAAACAAGTTATTTTTTTATGATAATTTAATTAAGAACTGATTAAGTAGATCGTAGAAATCTTCCCACTTACTTAATCAACACATTCGTTCTTAGGAAATTCCACCAAAACAGGAAATATTTGATGATAGAGTTAGCTGTATTTGATGCTCAGTATCACAATTTCCATAAAACACACCCGTTCATGATAAACGTATAAATTCCGTCAAATATTTGTTCTTGTAAATTTTAAGGTTTTGTTGTCAAACGATAGAAATTATTCACTCCAATACATTCATATTGCTACATGATGTATTGCCTCCATTCTGTGTAGTGTAAAGCTTTTAATTGCCAGTACTTTATTGACAAAAATGGCGGACAGGCTATGGGTAGTGGCGGGAACATTCATTCAATTGCTACATGATGTATTGCCTTCATTTCTGTGTAGTGTAAGCTTTTAATTGCCAGTACTTACTGACAAAATGGCGGATAGGCTATGGGTAGTGGCGGGAACATTCATTTGCTACATGATGTATTGCCTTCATTTCTGTGTAGTGTAAGCTTTTAATTGCCAGTACTTATTGACAAAATGACGGACAGGCTGTGAATTATGGCGGGAACAAAAAAATGCGGATGATTTTCAAGAAATTTCAGTGTCATTTGTTATTAAACAATTTCATAATTTGTATTTTCCGTCATAGATTACTCGTGTTTTCAGTAAGTGACTTTTAAATAATAATATTGTCATTAATTGATAAAATTTCATTTGAAAGACGTATTCATAAAAAAAATGATGTTTGTTGAAAATCCATAAAAATAAAGTTGAATCTTTTATTTGAGTCTTTGTAGTACTGAAAATTTTTCACTCATACTAACGTTCAAACAACCTAACGTGAATGTCGATTTTTAACGTATGCAATGATTAATTCACAGACTCGCAGCGCCTTACGTTTCATATAAAATATATTAAATAATAATACTATGAGAATATTGTACTATAAATTATGATTAAATTAATCGATGTTATGTGTTACTATTAATTGAATTATTCTATAAAAATAGAATTAACCTACACTACCTGGTTTCGGGAGTAACGTTCTCCCATCGACTGGTGAAAAGACACTTACACATAACATCGTTTTATTTAATCATAATTCATTATGAAGTGTTACAAAGTGAATGCCGAATCAATCAACAAAATAATGTGGTACTATTTTTAACAATATTCTATTATTTTTTAAGGGAAAGTACTTACGTTATAAAAATGCTTTGCAATTAACCGACGAGAACCAAAATGATGATAAATGAGCAGGTAATATGCTGGAAACAACCCAGATAGGTAATTACGAGGTAAAGAACACATAAACATGTTTACTCGCAGTCACTTTAAAAATCAAAGAGAGGCAGGATTTTTAAATCACATGGCATATAAGTGTAAAAGTGCTGGCTTATTGCTTTTAAGCAATATCTTCTAACCAGCCTTTAATTATATTAGTGATACGCATTTATTGTACCGAGTTTTGGTGGGGAGATGAAGCTTAAAATTACAATTAATTATTTATAATTTTATGCGCAGTTTAAAATATACTTATACATGACACCGGGAAATAGAATTATATAATCGTTTGCTCCAGAATGCTAAGAATATAATGAATATAGTATAGGCACAATGTAATGATTAACCGTTTGGCGTCATATACGTGTCATAAATGCGATATATTTTAGGACTCATTCAGAATGTGTGTCCTGAAATGATATTCCCGAAGACAATGTATTTGATAGTACGTAAATAAGAGTTGGATATGAAAATTTTAACACATTAAACATATTGATTAGGCGAGTCAATAATAATTCAAGTAGTACTTTTACCCATTACTTATTTCATAACAATTTAGATGGAAGTAAATGTTTATTTAGATTTCAAATGATCTAAAATGTTATGGCTTCATCAAAACCTCAATATCCAACGATTGTTTAATCTAATGGCTAGAGAAATAAGCTGTAACAGTACACATTACATTCAACCATCAATGATTGCTAGATTTAATTAGAGAAGTGGGTATGATTCTGATTAAAAGGATATCCTACACACAGGGCCGGTTTTAGCACTATCATCGCCCTGGGCGGAATTTCTACGGCCGGCGCCCCCTATCTTCCACCGCTTTAAACCCATACGAAAAAAAGGCAAAGTTTAGAATGAAATAACCATTATTTATTTCAAAAATACTAATAAAATGTTACTTTTCTGCCCGTACTTATTGATGTGAATCTAGTTGTATAAGTGTGATCTAATTTATTTTTATATGTGTTATCAAAACATATTTTGACAAATGATTCTATTCCACAGTAATCCCTTCACAGGTAATACTTTTAAATATTTAAACGTTGTTGGAACATTATGTCTTTGACTAAATATATTTGGTGGTACAATTAATTTGGCAAGGGCATTTTGAACGATGTTAGTTACGAATATACTGATCAATATTCGTAATGCATCCATACATTTGGAGACAGTTCTTGTAAGTTGCGATTTTTGATCAAATTTAAAACAAACACAGGAGTAACCACATTCTGATCAGGCAAAAATAAATTCAGACTTATGAGTTCATCACACAACATACAACCATCTATATCGGATTTAGAATCTACAGTTTATTTCAATTTGAGATCACTACAGAATTTGAGGAGGTCTGGTTTTTCCGGAATCTTTTTATATTGAACAGAAAAGACCAAGACTCCATTTACTGTTAAAAATCTTTCTAAATTAAGGTAGTGTCCAAAAGACTAGAAAAATTCAACTTCAAATTTATTTTCTGGAGAAGCTCATCGTGGGCGGTTTTACCAACTTGTCGTTTAACACGTCGAATTAACCCCCCTTTATATCTGGCGCCCTGAGCGGTCATCCAACCGCGCCCTACCCTAACGCCGCCACTGCCTACACATGTTTGTTATTTAATAATTAATTAAATGCTACGTAATATCGCTATTTCTAAAGGGTTGTTCGTTTTGTAATGTTAAATAATACATCATATTTACATTGAAATAACAAAATTTCACCCAAATTTAGCCACCAGGGAACCACAGCGCGATCGGAAAATATTTTCATAGCATATTAATTAAAAAGTGATGATTCCTGTAAATAAACCTAGAAATAAATTATATTAGGTTAAAATTATATTGGGGAAACAAAAGAGGTAATGGATATTTTTTAACTAATTGAAAATTGACTTTACTGTAGATATTATATACTACTTCAAAATTCGTTGTTCAAAAATAGTCAGGATAATACGCAGCTTACAAATTAATAAGTAAGGATACAATTACTCACAGCGACGGAATTAAGTAATTTGTCAAATGATCGGGGATAAAATCACCAATTCAGATAAATTTCAGAACTAACATTACAAAATTTATTATAGACATTTTAATTTCAAGAATGGTTAATGAAAAAACCATATTTAAGAATGTTCATGCTTTTACGAATACATATCACCGGAGCGGGAATCTTTTTTTGTACCGAAAGGCTCCATAAAAGAAGTGTTAATAAAACGTTTAAAGACTTAATGTTTTTTTATAAGGCTTTGATATGTGTAATTACTCAAATACATGATTTTTCGACACCTCATTAGAAAACTACGATATTAATTTTATTGAATAGAGAATGACATGCTTCTAACATATCCTTTATTTTTGTTTATTGTATTTTTAAATATCTGTCCATTTATAGAATAGTTCTTCAAATATTAAATAAATTCCAGTTATATAAAAACTTCATCACCTTTAGGCTTTACATTTCAAACAAATTCAATTCAATTAATTTCAAAAACGTTTCAAATAGCAATAAATACAATATCGGTTTCCTGAAAGTGCAGTCTTGAAGTAAAGCCTTCGCGTGGCTGGCATAACGTCTACGATTTCCGGGGCGCAAGGCTGTATGTTAGTTGTACGTAACACTGCTCCAAAGCCTCCCTGAAGGATTTACGAGCAATTAGATAAACATTGTATCAAAAGCTGTGTTAGAGGGAGTGCTATTCCTTTGAAAATTACACTCACAAAGCAATAATTTTAGTCTTTAGGCAGTAAATGCAATTCCGCTTTCAAAATAATGGCATTTTGAAACGTCTTGGCAACTAAATTTCTTTTCCAATGTAAAAAATGAAAATTTTCAAACGTCGATAAAAGTTTCGGTAAAAATTGAGTTATCTTCGATAAAAGATATTGAGTGTTCGTAACTCCTAACTAACAAACTTTTTCATGGTTTTCTGTCTTATGTAAGTAGTAGCAATATTTTTTTAGGCTAGTTTTACTGTATGAGAAACCAAAAAAAATACTTACAAATTGAATAGGATAACCTACATCAATACAATTCTGATATTTCAATATTCAATCTCACTCTACCACCTGTTTTCTACTTTTAACAATAGTTTAATAAAATATAACCCAAAATCATATCAGCTCCCTATGTGAAGCATATGGATTTCACAAACTGCTTCCAAGCCAAGCGATCTGCCACCAGTTCCCGCGCATCCTCCCACGTTAGGTCCACATCCCGCAGCTCTGACGCAAACTGCCAACGGATTGTCAACAATGGACGTCCAGGACGCCGAGGAATTGCTTGCTTGCTGATGCTTTTAAAAAATAGGCAAGCATGGTCATAGCTCTCGGGGGGCATACGTAATATATGGCCTAGCCAGTCGAAACGCCTTAGCCGGATGACAGTAGATACCAAAGGTTGATGTGATCCTTCAATATTCATATCATCCAATCCTCCTCCTTTTCGACATTATCGACACCAACTGGTGCATAGGGCACTGAATTGGTGGTGCAGCACCTCCTGGCTATGAAGTGGTTAACTCTTTTTGCTACCATCACGTAATTATTATATTAAAGGAAATAAGTATATGTATACGAGTCATATGATTATTTTTTTATCTTTTTAAAAGGTATACTTATTTTTATATAATATTTATCACGTTCAATATATATATTATTAGTACAATATATAAGTATTAAATTAGTTACTTATGGTTATAATTCATTGCTTGTACATAATAATTAAATATTTTTCAAGGGAAATAAGTATGTAAGAGTATAAAATTCTTTATTTGTTGTATTTTTAAACTAACCCTACTTTTATATGTATATTTATCACGTTCAATATATATCATATGTATATAAGCTTAGTAACTTATGGTTATAATTCATTGCTTGTACATAATAATGAAGTTGATTAGCATAATGCTATCAAATACATTGATTGGAATATTCAAAGGTGAGGTTGGAGGAAACTCCACTGGGGTTTGTGGGAAATGTTATGAACATTAACATAAAGCTCAAACTAGGTTTATCATGTTCTGTGCATAAAACTAACCACGAACCGTACAATGTTTAATAATAATAACTAACCCGAAATACAAAATAGTTTATAAAGTTTTATCTAGTCATGGCAAGCAAGATCTTCTCCAGAAAGTATTCTGAACTTAGCTTAAAATCATATCTTTTAGTAAATGTCTAAAACAGTTTTATGGCTTCAAAATTTTGTGCGTTCAATAGCTAGCCACTGTCTGAATTTTATTTTAAGGTTTTAGAATAAACTTTAAATGAATTATTTGAGCATTAAAATATAATATTTTTAAGTTAATTAATTTGAGCTATTAATTTTAGGAAATGTACCAACCTTATTAAAATATTGAGGCTCAGAATCCTATCTAACATCAAAATATATTTACAAATTAATGTTAATATATTATCACTCCATAAATCATCCATACAAATGTATCCACGTAATGATATTAAAATGTAAGTTTAACGTACAGTTTTATTTAAATAAATAGGTGTTGCATTTTCAAAACTGTTTTAACCTTGTTGTTGAAATTGTGTTAAAATTGTTATTTTTAGATTATGAACAAATTTTTTATACTGCTTTTAAAAAATTTTGTTACATCTTGCCTTCGAAATTCACTGCTTCTGAAATAAAACACCGCCAATTTGTTTTTAACTTTTTATATGTACATACGGAGTTGCTTACTATGTACTACTTCTTCAGGGCTTTGTATGAATAAGAAGTTGAAATTAAGACACATTGCTAACCCAACTCATATACGTTCGACTGGTTTACAAGATACGGGGAAAGAAAAATTACATAATGAGTTCTACAAAACACAGCACTGCACCTGGTGTACCAATTGTGACGATACCGCCATACCTCGCACTCCGACAGGAGCCGAACTAGGAGCCGAACTAGGAGCCGAACTAGGAGCCGAAAAGCCGGTACGAGACCGATCGCAGCCGATCGCGCTTTGAGAAATTCTTGAACTACGTTCCCGATTACACGCACTTCTTGCTCGGAGAATTTGCCGATTCATTCCATCCATTTTCACGATTTTTTATAACTTAGATTTCCTTGTTGTTTTTAAGCATCTCGCATTCATCGTAGTTTTAAGTAGTTAAGTTTTAATGGTGACTACTTTTAGTGCCAATAAAATGTTCGAAAACTGTAAGTACCTCTTATTTCTTTCTGTGCACCTTACATCCTCTTTAGTATAGAGATTTATCATTTGTGACTGAGAAGTGAGAATCATTCTTACAAGGTGATCCTTGCGAAGCGTGAGACACGAGATAAATCTGTATCAATTAGTGACGTACGCTGATGGGTAGTCGAACAGACACAGCCCTCTAACGTATCCACCACTAAACAATGAAATGCCCTATGAACTGTTAGGGAAGGTAGTAGTAATAGAAGTAGTAGTGAAATCTTTAAAAAAATAATTAAAAAAGAATAACTGAAACCACCAAAATAATTTCCTTCCTTTTATTACGATTTAGTTATTTCTGTTGCGTATTTTAATAAAAATTATCACCTTCATAAACTTGAGATTTCAGCAGTCTGCTGTAGAATGCCCATAGGCAAAATCTTATAATAGAACCTTCCTCGGCTTATTACCCAAAGATGACAAAGTAAAATTAAAGCTGTGTATATAACTTTACGACTGAAATAACTTCAAATTTATGTTAAATTATAATAATACTAATATAGAATATCTTACTTGTATTTTCTGTACAATTTACAAAGAAGAAATTGTAGAATGTATGTTTTACTTTATATTTACAAATTTTTCAGTAATATTTTTTTATCAAAGTATTTGAATCAAGCAATACTTTAACCTAAAACTGATAAATGATTTTTGAAAAGACTTATCTTGCTTTATAATTTTTCAGAACATGGGTACATTTACAAATGAAAGTGCATTTTATAATAATACATTTATGAAACTTGATAAAAAGAAACCTGAAAAGAGGACTGGCAATATATGTATTGTAATTTTCATTTTTAAAGTACGTATAAGTTTGCATATAACAATAATATGAATTTAACTAACCAACGTTTACTAAATACTCAAAACTCCGATTAAATGTGGTTTACACATAAAAAATGTTTCATAATACATGGAGTAACAAATTTCATAGTAGGTACAACCCGAAAACTGTTAAATCTACATCATATTAATTTGGAGTCGATGTGTAATATTTATTATGACTTTTAAATCTGACCTTCAAAAAAAAAATATTTGTTTTTCTCGCAAAAGCTTTTACAACGTTTTGTAGCGATTCAGCTTCTTATGTACCATTGGGTGCGGATAAAGGAAAATAGTAGCAGTAAAATCTCTAGTGTCAGGAAAATACTTTTTTTAATAGAAGGTGCCTATGCATTACTATTCAACAAAATAGTAGATATAGAGAAAATTTCAAGATGACGCACTATGACTAATAAAACTCAATACTCTTTACAAAATATCGGATTGGCTGTAAATAATACGAGTAAATGAAAGAAAAGAGAAGATATTATTAGAATACCTAACATCAGTAGCTCAATCACAGATGATTGTCGACGTGCTTAAAAACGTGTTAAGCATTTCGAACATACGTTCATATCACGGTCGCGTTGCCAAGCACCATAGATGAAAGGCACACTTTGAAAAATGTTTCGTTTTATTGCTTTCTCAAATTGATTTTAAGCAAATAAATTGATATGTAAATTTTTGCTCCAACAATTAAAACTCTATAAAACTAAATTATTTTACTTTACTTACAGTTTTGGCGTATTTTCCATATTTAAAGGGGTAATTAATAATTCCGATAACTTTTAACGGATGTTCCATTGTGATCGCGAAAACGTTAAACATCAATGGTGAGAAATCGTTATCACGTCGCTTATTAGCACGTCGATAGTCATCTGTGATTACTACTGGTTATCTTTTTACAAAACATATTATAGTACAACGTTCGGAGGGTCTTTTTACTTCTTGCTTAGGTTGATTTTCCCGCATATTTTACGAGTATGTCCAAAGACAGACGGGACGTTTTTGCGACAGGTATTACAATTTACAAATAAATGTAAATTCCAAGCCCTTAGTTATGTTTTGTCAAAGGAAAAACGAAGCCTGAATAACTAAAATATTTCCACAAAACGTAGAAATATTTGGGGTATTGAATACGTGTGGGTATGAAAATTAAGTAGGTACCTACTGTAAAACGGGGTGGGTAGGTGCAATTCGTCAAGTTGGTGGCTCAAATCAATAATACTAGATACTACTTTTCCTTGTCCCCCACCCAATGGTGCATAGGGCACTGCATCGGAACACCAAGTGCAGTGTATCTTGATAACTTTATCACATGAAGGTAAGACGATTAGTCATACGCTTCAGTGCCAATCCAAGGTATAGCACGTAACATGATAGTAAGAAAATCACATGTAAATTAATTTTTCATGTTGAGAACCTACGTGAGTCAGAACAGCCACCTTATGTTCATATAATACACCCAATTATTGAAATATTGGTGATTCTTTTAAATAGTTGGAAATAAATGTGCCAAAATAGGAAACAGGTAACTGTGGAGTAGGATTTGAACCTGAAGGTTCTAATGCAGAGTCTGTGACTCCAATCACTTCACCACAACCGGGTTTTGTACATAAATACAATTTTTAATTGAGATAAAGCTCGGACGGGGGACGGGGCATCAAACGTAGTTCCCCGATTTCATCTTGGTTTCACCCCTCGAACAAGAATTCACTAAAAGGGTCGTTTCCATACAAAATTTCCTACAAATATACGCTTTCTGGGGTTAAATTCATAACACCACTTATTACGCCTCAGACACGGTAGTACTTTTCAAATATGGAATTTCACTTTTCTGAAATTCTTGTCCGAAGGTTTCACCGATTTCAAATATCCATTCGAATATCTAACAAAGGCATTTTTTTTTTAAATTTGTTTTCAAAAGAAAAAAAAATTGTTCACAAAGAAATACATAAAATCACATATACCTACATTAGAAAAAATAAACAAAAATCCCACCAAGGCATAGCCTGTTTGTGGGTATACTGTGAAAGTCAATGTGAATGTGTTCACACTCTTTCAAGCAGCATGCACGAGGCAAAAGAGAAAAAGCAATTTAAAAAATACATGATATTGATATATTTATACAAGAAGAAGAAGGAAATAATTATAAAATAAAAAATAACGGAGATTATGTTATTGTTATGGTCTTTATTATTTCAAAACTCTCCCTCAAAAATTTTTGGAAAATACAAACTCTCAAAGCTCCATCTCTAAAAACATAACGTACATTTTAGAATAATCTAACAGGGATATTCGTGTGCCATGCATCAGAGAGATTCTAATAAAGGAACATTCGAGTTTCCCTAACACTGATATAGTCATGATACACAAGACATAACACATTCGTTGTTGTTAAGGCTGTTAGACGACACCAGTACTGTGAGTTGCGAGCAGACGTGAGATCTAATACACGTCTATATACTGCTCATAGCAGCTCTATTGTTTACAGCCCTCTGTACAAGACCAATTCTGCTTCGTCTCAAATATTCATTGATTAACAAGATATACTGTAATCAGTAAGTATTGAGTTGGGATCTTGTAGTCAAGCTCGAAGCCCACTCTGTCGTTTTTGGCATAATGCAATATAATAACATAATGTTTATACATAGTGTAACAAAACTTGTAGTACAGCCCGAAAACTGGTGATTCCACGTCATATTTGGAGTCGAATGAGTAATATAAGTTTTTAATCTGAACTTGAAAAAAAAAATTTTCTTCTCATAAAAGATTTCATCTGCTTGGAGGCAGTTTGTGGATACGATATGATGATGATTTTATTTTCTTCATTGTTTTTGACAGCTTTTATGAATAATTTTTACCGGATGATTTCTCCTGAAGGAAAGTAGTGGAACAATAAATTTAGAAAATATATCCGTCAATTTATCAGCAGTTTTCAGCCTCTTGTAATAAATTCTCAGGCGCCTTTGACTGACATTATGAACAATTCAATTTCTCTACAACGAAGAAAATGTCAATTCAGAGGACAATTATTTCCTCCAAATTTTTTAGTATCTGATGACGAAACTGATTAGTTTGGATTGGATGGATTGGATCATAATAAAAAATATATTTTTAAAAAAAACCTTCAACTCTCTTAAAGAACACACAAAACCTCATATTTCGTTGTTATAATTCATCAAAATAATGCGTTAATTAAGCTTAAGATAAGTTTAAAAAAATCACAGTCCGCTTACTATAGGCGTAAATGCATTAAATTTTTGAATAGCGAGTTCTCTTATAAAATTCTCAGACAGAATTTTGTTCGCATGAAAGAGCTTTAGGAATGTACTCTCCATTATTTTAAAACGATTCAGAATATTTTCTTTAAAAATAGAACTCGATCAATCAATTACAGGTTTTCAATTTTCTCTAAAAAGTTTTAATGGTTTGTAAAGCCATTATAGGCGATAGGATATTAAAAAACTTTGTTTCTTCACATTATCCCTCGCATACTTTTAGTAACAATGTAACTTGAGTAATCCAATTCGATTTAACGCAGTATTTTACATGGTTATCATATTTATGAACTGGTGTACATTTAGAGCGGGTAGGTTTATTTTCAATTCATTTAAATGAATGTTTGATATTAATTGTCATTATTGTCATATCTTTTAGTTATCAATCCGTTTTAAATAACTTACAAAAAATGAGTATAAAATAATATTCGTGTTATATTGAAAAGACGTCCAAGACTTATCTGCTAAAAAACTTGATAATATCGAAAGCGCTGGTTTAAAATATAAAAAAATATAAAAAAGAGTATTGCTAATATATCATAAAGGTTACAGCGTATGGCATATGTATATGGTGTCGAAAGGTTTTTGAGAATTAAAAAAAAATTGAAATATGAATTTAATACCCTGTGAACACGGTTGCGAAATTGAAACTGAAAAAACAGTATTTTGACCGCAATCGACCGCAACCGACGCGTGACATAAACGCAAACGCTTTATACTCTTTTTTATACACATAAATTAGGGAAATGTTTTCCTTGATATGTTTTTGATTCAATGCATATCGTGTTCTCTAAATAGATTTCTCATCAAAGTGGTCTTTTATGTCTAATGTATTTCAGTGAATATTTGATAAACGGGAGCTTCAAACAGTGATGTACGTGTAGGTTGTAAAAACACTATTGTACCAAGTCAGTGTTGTTGCCGACGTCAATGAATATTTAAACTTAATTCCCACATTATTATTTATACGTACCTTTAACCCAAGGATCTTTAAATCATAGGGATAGGGCATCAGCATATTGTACGAGTGCCAACTTTCTCGAGAAGCAGGTATACAACCAATCAAATCATTCGTTTTTTAAGTGCCACAAATAAAGGACTCATCGTCATTGCGAAAAGGGCTCTTGAAAATCATAAAGTTTTTTTGTTCATACAAAAAAAAAATTGACAGCTGTACTTTGATTTTTCATTTTTTTATTTATTTACTCCCCCATTTCGATAGTTATTTCACGATAAGTTTATGCGCTGACTCGGTATGGTGCTATTGAGTGCTTTTTTTTCACCATGCAAAATATTTCACTAAAACATCACACTAAATTTTCGCATTCAGACAAGAACTTCAACTGGTGGAAAAAAACTCTGCGGCCCCCAGTTTTTTAGTCTAAGAGAAAACCGGTATCAATTTATATAATTGGATCCTGCAGTATAAAAAACCTATTATAAAAACAATTTTGCTTTCTGTTTTGGATATAATTGTTTTGACTCCACTATCAAAGAAATTCAATTCAGATCAATAACTTACTCAATCATTTTTAATAATGGTTTCATATCAAGTAAATTCACCCAATTAGTTTTGGAGCACGTTTTACAAAACCATTCCTTAAATCAATTCTCTTTGTACAGCTATAAATGAACTTCAGGGAATTGAAATAATTGCTTTTGTAATTAGGAATGAAACGTCAGTTCAGAAACTATTTATTGGTATTTTTAATGGACTTCAACATACTTGTGTAAACAAATATATATATTACAACTCTATTGATTAAAACACCGCGTTTTAAAAACATAATTTAAAAAAAATGAAATGCCTAACAAAAAGTGAGCGCTTTTAATACAGTTTTAATAAAGCGCTTTTAATGAAGAGATATTCCAGTGAGATTTTTTTTTATACTCACAATGTACAAGTTCAAATTAATAAATACTTTCTCCCACGTGGATTTGAAAACGTTTTTCATAATATTTTTTAATAATTATCGTAATTGGGTTCTTTCCGATTTATTATTTTTTATTTTAAAAAATTGATTGAAAAATAACAATATCAAGGGTTTTTTTTAAATTTCATTTTTACGATGTCATATGAATTTTTTAGCGCGGTTTGAAATAGCGCTTGAAAATCGCTCGCAAAATCTTCAATTTGACGCGCATACGGTGTGACGTCACAACAATATGGGCGCTCACTTCGTAATGAATTTCACGCCTTTCATAATGGACGGGTATGACGTCATTAGCCAATAACGGGCGTTAAAAGTCACTCGTAATTTCGTGTTTTTAAAACGTAAATTTATAAATGAAAACAAAATTTTTTGATCATTGTGTTTTATATCGTTGGAATTGTAAAATTATACTTTAAATATTTATAACGTGTTCAAGGATATTCATGCTATCAGGAACAATCCTATTGGATAAACTGGTAATAAATATTGTTTTATTATGCAAAGTTTTTTTTTTTGCAACATTTTGATAGTAATTTATATAATGAACAGTTGGCGAAACGTTATACGAGTACTACTTCTAAAAATCTGTCAAGAAGGGTTTTGTTGATGTTTTATATGCATCTAAACCTTGGAAAGTTCAAGGTGACGTGCCTCACAAATACCTTTACATGTAGGGCTGTCTGTCAGTCCTAACGGCTTATAATTAATTCACACCTCATAAAGGCGACACAAAACACGAGAATTTTTTCAAAAGACAGTATTAATCCATTGACAGATTTTTTTATCAATAATTATAAAAATATATAAACTGGATACGGAAAACTTTATTTTTGCTAAAAAAAAAAAAACATTATTTTTAAATTTAGCCCTTATCCTTAAAAGCTCCTTCTATCAATAAAGTGCCTAAAGCTTTTTACGGGACCAAAAAACTGTATAGTTTCTGGTGCAGCCTTGCAAACTGTCCCGTATAAAGCGAAAACTGTGTGGAATATTGAATGGTGCGCGCGACGTTCGGCTGACCTGACAGTTGATGTTATTTTTGTGAAACGTTTAATTAGATATTGATATGTTGAATGCTTTGATAAATGTAAAAAAACAAATAACATATTTACATAATTAGCTATATTAACAGTTTCCTGTGTGTAAACATACGATAGTAATTTACGATCGCGCTTCAAAAATATACATATTTAGCGTGTCTTTTGACAGACTGTACAGTTTTCTGAACGAGAAACTGCACGAGAAACTGTACAGTTTTCTGTCCCGCATAAAGAGCCTAAGCTTTAAAAAATATAGTGACGCAAAAGAAAACAGTAAATAATTATGTAGGTATTTTTTTTCATACTCGTAGGAAATTTCAGTAAATTAAGATTCCTTGGTAGCTTTTTCAAGATATGGTCTTCAAACATATCAATAATGTTGAAAATATGTCCAGGAAGTTGTCTATTTGATCAGATATGCATCACTGATGTAGCTGTACTGTCGTCATTTTTCAATATAGAGAGCGCAAGCTCACTTCTATCTCCTCACCATCTGACCATTTTTTTTTCGCAAATTACTCTTATTTGAAAGGTCCTACATAATTCTGTGTTCATCATTAAAAATGTTCAAACGGTATATAATTCTGAAAATCTGATATCATTCACATATTTCTACAGTACTTGAAACCTGAATGAACGAAATATTTACCCCATGCCCAAGTTAATTACTTAAAATAATATTCTACTGCTGTTAAACTACAACTCTACAGGTTTTAATTAAATTTACACTTGTTTAATTACTTTTGCCCGGCGCTAATAATATAGCTTTCAGTCGGAACTGTTTAACAGGTAATTATCAAGTAATTTGAGCAAATAAAACTAATTAAAAGTTTTTATGTAATATTGATGGAAGGTATTTTTGGTGTGAAGGTATATTATAAGAATTGAAAAATAGGTACGAGGTATTTTGTAGATAGAATACATATACAAATTACAAATAAACCAGATTGTTTTATAACATATAATCAATGTAACAACCCTTGAAAGAGCAGTAATTTTAAAACTGATTTCTGGTTTTCTATCTTAATTATTTAAATAGCATAATGTTCTACGTTGTCGCTGCTCTGTTGTTTAGCTTTTCAGCATTCACGCTAAGGGTTTATGAAAATATTTCATTATGGAAGTGTTTTCAGCAACACCCTTTTTTAATCCTTGCCGCCTTCTGAGCTGTATACATCCTGTTTCGGTTTTCTACCCCGTGCTCTTGTCGCCTTGTTCCGACACTCGGATATGCCAAGCAAAGGTAAACTTTCGGCTCCGACTTCCGAACTATTATTATTAATTAAGCCTTATTTACTTAGAAATCATCCTCATGAAATAAAGGACTCGTAATGCAAATACTACAAATCTCAAAGGAACAGAAGTTTAATATGTGTACCGCGACATTTCTCGTATTTTACTTTAGTATTGTACATACGGAACAAGGAATTGAAAATGATTTTTGTTTAATTGGTGTAGGTAGTCCATTTCTTCGTATCTAAATGCTGAGTTAAAAACTATACTACTAAGTTATTCTCTGTAATGCGAGACTCATTAGACAATACTTAGTTATCTCAGATAAAATATTAATAGAATATTAATATTATTCATTATTGAACTATTTCATTATAACCCGTATTAAATAAATAAAACGATATAATCTAAAAGTAAATTGGTATCACTACTTTCATTACGTTAGCTGCATCGGAACAATGTTTCGTAAAATAAAAGTTCAATAAATCCAAGAAACACCGTTTTTTTTACATATTTGAATTTTTAAAATTCATTTTTAAAATTTAAACATAACTTTTTTTAACTCTTAAAGTACTGTGTTTGAAACGATCCACGGCACGGTGATGTAACCGGGGTTACGTATACAAAATGTTGATTCGTGACTTTTACAATTGTATTTTTCATTTTTTATTTTTTTTTGTACATTAGTATCTTTGTCTGTCATTATAATTTATTTTAACTTACTTACTAACCATCACGCCATCCCCGAAGGGGTAAGAGAGGATAGAACGCCACACCATTGTTTACTTTAAGCTGAAAAACGCTTTTAAAAAATCATAAAGTCCTCTGTTTACTGCAAAATACACAATGTTCTTATAAAATTTCTTAAAATGCAGTAAAAAATTACCTTAAGTTCAATTTTTACATGTATCAATTTTTTTCCGATGTAAAAAAGTTTGATTGAAGATTAGCGAAAACGTCAGTGTTATATTTTGATTATTTACGGAGATATGAATTTTTTAGTGAGATTTTGCAACGCGGGTAACATCACCGCAAGGCGAGGGTTAAAGTATAGGTACGGACGCTGTTGTTTGACGATGTTTCTACGAAATATGAAATACGTATTAAATAATGAATGTAGGTACGCGTATTGTGTTTTTGCTTCGAACAGATGCCACGACACATCACAAAGGGACTATTATTACGTTCTCCATGTTTTTTCTCGTAATGATACGGGTAAAATATTTTGTGTATATTACAACACAAAAAAATGTATTGTAAGCTTAAAACAATACATATTATTGTTTTTACTCGTACGTTTTGTGTATAATTCAGATTTTATTTTTGCTTTAGAAGGATTTAATAAATGATGCTTTTAAAAATTATGAAAAATTTCTTTTAAATCATGTTCAGTTAGCGTTACAGGTTGTCTAATAAGTATGTACATATATGATCTATAACTATAACGCTTTTTTAAAGTTGTTGCGAAAGGTAATGGTGTAATAAATTATTCTAATAAAATCACAATATTACAATACCTTCCGATTCCGTTTTAAATGGGAAACTTAACAACTACAGTGTCATTAAACTAAAAATATTATAATTTGACATCTCAACAAAGACGAGAAATTTGGAAAGGAATATGGATATCTAGGCGTTTACAGGGCTTATGACATGTCATTGGCAGGGTTAAGTGGCCACTTGATGTATTACAACATTCCCCATTTCACCTGGTATTTTTTTCTACAAGTATTTGGACACACTCAAAATGTTGTTTATAAAAATATTATCTTTAGTTAAAATGTGATTTTCACATAAAAATATTTAATCTGCACCTTGAACGGGCGCTGAAGCGTAAGACTGATCATCTCGCCTTCATGAAACTCAATATCAAGATTCACTGCACTTGGTTTACCAATGCAGTGCCCTAAACACCATTGAGTGCGGATTAGGGAGAGTAGTTGTTGTATAATCTACCTCTTCAGAAGGTATTCTGCTAATCAATTACCGTTTAAAAAGGAATACAGAAGGGTATGAAAGTTCCACAAATCCAAAAAATTTTAATGCATAAATTTGTTTTTAACGAACGTACTTATACACAATGTAGATACATAAAATATGCTTCATTGAAAACGTGATACAAACTTTTGTTATATCCCATTTGTATTTTATTTTGAATACATAATAGATTCCTTCCGCTTTGCTAAAAATGTACCTTTATTTGAAGAGTGGAAACTCCATTTTTTAGTATAATAATATACCTATGTAAATTTT
Organism: Micrasema minimum; assembly: GCA_022494985.1. Classification (NCBI taxonomy): domain Eukaryota; kingdom Metazoa; phylum Arthropoda; class Insecta; order Trichoptera; family Brachycentridae; genus Micrasema; species Micrasema minimum. The sequence goes on along the minus strand of JAGVSP010000059.1, from coordinate 84,597 downwards.
AGTGTTTTAACTATATTATTATTTTTGTAAATCGAAGACTTTCAGGTAACAGGGAGTGCCACATTCAACAGTATGAAAGCTGTCTGGAGATCGGTATTTACACGGTTAAAACAAAATGCCACACCTGTTCCCCTCTATGGCTGCGAATCATGGCACCTAACCTGGGCCCAAAAAAGTAGCCTTCTGAGTTTTACGAATAGGTGTCTTAGAAGAATATTAGGTGTGCGGGGTTTGACTTTGTAAGGAACACAGAAGTGAGGCAACGGACGCAGCAACCCTTGGTATCTACTGTCATCAGGCGTAGGCGTTTCGGCTGGCTAGGCCATATACTACGTATGTACGTATGCCTCCCGAGAGCCTTAACCATGCTTGCCTATTTAACAAGGCATCAGGTTCTCGGCGTCCTGGACGTCCGCTGTTGACAATCCGTCGGCAGTTTGCGTCAGAACTGCGGGACGTGGATCTGACCTGGGAGGATGCGCGGGAACTGGTGGCTGATCGCTTGGCTTAGAGCCAGTTTGTGGAATCCATATACTCCACATAGAAAATCGGATATGGTATGATGATGATTATGATGATGATAAAGACTTTCCCACTGAATATTTGAGTAGTAGGTTATTTTCAAAAATTGCTTTCACGTTTTTGGCCCCAACTGATGACGCAATTCTTTTTTAGTATTTTCTTTGAGTAACAAAAAATACCCAATCTTCTGAAATGTTCCTAAATGTGCGCGGTTCTTCATTATTTTATGGAAATAATATCTCAGCTTTCTATCAAATTTATCGCAAAAAATGGAACACGTGTTACCTCACACGTGAGTACCACAGTAAAATAGAGATCCGCAACCTTGCGAATACTAAAGATTAAATTCTATTTTTATTCATCAGGATGTTCATTCAGGACGTTTTTACAAAGTTAAAACTGATAATTCTTTGAGTAATATGGAATATAGATATAGAAATCTAGACACCCGTTAGGAATCATTTTAAAATACGACTCGTTATTAGATTAAGGTGGTTTTTTTTCATTGGATAGATTTAGTAGAATCATGTTATCGATGTAAGAAAAATCGTGTAACATTTTGGCAAGTGTTTTGTTTCTGAAGTATTTTGTTTTAAAAAAATCATAGTGGTGCGGCGAAGCGAATTTTTGTCGACTTTAATTTGAACCACGAGAGTTGCTGATGCGGGAAAGAATTTAATTTCGAATGAAGGCGAGAGAAGGAGGCAGAACAAAATCCAGCTCCCAGGCGATGCCAGGAGACCCACACCAATCAATCCAATAAAAATTGCCCCTACCTTAGTTAGGATGGATGATGGAACAGGTAGATCGACTTGGCTGCACTGCACTTCAAATAATCACAAAACAGAACACAAGATTTACAATAAACACAATGACATTGGATGATTAGTTTGAAAGAGTTCGAAAGTTGAATATAGATGCGATTTTTAGTATAAGATGCGGTTGAAAAAACGAGGCGTGCGGTTTTGACGGATGCGATAACAATGTTACATAAAATTTGTACTACCCGCGATGATCCAAAGATAGTGCCACAGACACTCATTAATAATTTTGGATAAAGGAAGGCATAGACAAAAGGAATATGGGAATAGGAATCAAGGATTTACTGGGGCAGCTTGTCACAAGAATGAATTGGTCAAATCATCCTAGCAAAATCCGAGAAACCAACCTAACGGCCAAACCACATAGTTTTAAACGTTCTACAGGTAATTCATTCAGAACTTCACGGACATGAAATTAACCTATAAAGAATCAAATTATTTTGTTCTACGAATTCAAAAATTCGAATTGTATGTACAAAATACTTCATAAATAAAATGCTTTGTATAATATATTATATGTATTACTGGACTGGTCATAGAGCACAAACTACTTTAAATATATATTACATATACTAAGTTCGTAACGAGTAACATAACATTATATTCTCATAATATTTGTGATTTTTAATTCTTTTATTTATGCGTGTAGAAATAACTGTAAGTATAAAGATTATTTTTTACTACATAATTTCAAATAAATTATTCACCTCGAGTGGGTACCATGTTATTATAGCTATAATTAGAATTTATATTTTTTAAAGTTGCGTACCCCTGAACAAACAAAACGAATTATGGATGTCATAATGGCGCAGGATGTTCAGTACAATTCCCAGACGTCCAATGAATACTTCTCTACATATTTATATTTATTTTTTTTATTTTTTTTATTTGTTTTTTTATTTTCAAAAGATTTTTTTTGTTTATATATAGATTTACATTAAAAACACATATATGTCCAATAAAAAAAACATATAAACAAAAATCCCACCAAGGCATAGCCTGTTTGTGGGTATACTGTAAAAGTCATATTATTTAAGGATATTTGATATTTTATTTTTCTCTTTGTAAAGATGTTTAAATGTTAATAAAAATAACAATAGATACCTCCAACACAATACTACGTCTACTTCTTCTTTTCCTTATTTGCACCCAATGGTGCATAGGGCATTGGTACATCAAGTGCAGTGTATTTTGATCATTTTTATTACATGAAGGTAGGATGACCAGGCTTACGCTTCAGTACCAGTCCAAGGTATCACACATGAAATATTAATATGAAAATCAGATGTCAATAAATATTTCATATTGACCCCTCTCGGGAAACGAACCTGCGACCTCATGCATGGTAGCTCAACGAGTTACCGCTACACGACGAGGCTGACAAATACGTGTATGAAAACTTGATTAATTAAATTTTAATATTTGAACAAATTGTGATTTTGAATATTATAATGCAGCAATTTAAAAAAAGCGTTTTAAGTAAATAATCATCATATTTTAATATCAATTAAATATATCTATAAATATAACTATCAAATCTGCTTTTCATTCACCTTTCTTCAATAATATCTTTTATAACTCTAATCGTCCATGCGCTTGGTAGCTGCAAGACGAATATTTATAAAATGCTTACTAGTAGATCAATTTACTATTAGGCTTAGGTTAGTAGTAAGTTTAATATTGTAATCTGGCCCCAATCAATAAATTAAAACGTAAAATAATTATTAGAGAATGATATCAGTGGTAAGCAAAAGCTCAAATCGTTCATGCGCTTTGTAGCTGCAAAATGAAGTGGAGTTGAGCCCCTATCGGTATTTCATAACTTATCATTAAAATCATGTTGCGACCATACAAATTATTTTTAATTAAATGCGGTATGTGGAGAGCTGAAATTTCAGCTGTCCATGCGCTTTGTAGCTGCAAGACAAATTGGATTTCAGCACTTAATCTACGTATAAGTAATATAAATTTTCCATAGTTTAAATTCTTGTTAGATTTTGCATTCGTAAATGTATTGGGTCTGGAATTAATTAAGTTATGTCAATGTACAGCGCCCTTGAGGTGATTTTTCATAAAAATGGCGCTTAACAAGTTATCCAATAATAAATAATAAATCTTTGTTGGTTCAGTACCTTAAACTATGCGGCAACAAGATTTCTAAATGTCAAATTTTAATATTTAAATCAATAAGATTACGTAGCATCTCTAAAATATCTTGAAAACAGAGGATTTCATATTGTTTCAAGGGAACATGTATCTGTTTACATATTCCTGCCAGCGGTTTTCCCGTTAATTAAATTAGATATTTTGTTTGCGGAGTTATTCATAATATTTTCTTTGGATGTTCTAATTAAATCATCCTAAATACATCATCTATACTGAGCAACGAGAGTATGGAGTTATTTATTAAATTTCACGTATCAGGACCTGAATTTTTTATTACATTAATATTAAATAAGAAACTCGAGATGATAAAAGATGATAATGTTGATTGTTCGTTGCTTTAGTAATGTTAGTAATTTTCAAGCCTTTATGTAACTTTGATACATTATTAAGATACAGTGCACTTGGTGTATCAATGCAGTGCCCTATGCACCATTAGGTGAAGACAAGGAGAAAGAAGGAAGCAGGAAGTATTGTATTATATTTGGAAACTTGTTGATAGGTTAATGTAAAAAGGTTTATTTGAAAAATCATTCTAGTTTTCGTTCAATGAAATAGTTCATTTTCTGCGCGTTTTTGTATGAAACTGTTATTGGTCATCACTTTTACCGTTTCTTTATTCCACAATGATGTTTTTTTTAAGTAAAATTTTTATTTTTAAAACTTTTTACGTGTTATAAAAATACCATACATATAACAACATCCAGCATGGGTATAATCCAGTAATTTGTCTACAAGTATACGTTCAAAATGTTGTTGATAAAAATATGTATAAAGTTAGATTGCCAAAATGAATGCTTAACAATCCTCTCAACAGATGTCACAAGAGAGAAAAAATATTAAAATCAAAAAACCAACTCAAATGTGGATACTTCTGTACAAACTCAACATATATATTCGTTTCAAATATGGTGGTCAGATGATAGGCGGAATGGGGAATGTTGTAGTACATCAAGTGGCCACTTAACCCAGCCAATGACAGGTCATAAGCCCTGTAAAACGCCTAGATAACCCACATTCGTTTCCAGAGTGTCTCTGTCTCTGTTGAGATATCAATAATATCTACTATACATATGTTGTATATTTTTTTTTAGGAAGATATGTAGGTTCTAATTTTGAATAATATTGTATTAATTTTTTAAATGTAAATGCTAATGATGGCGTTTGTATAAATAATCAAAATCCCTAAAAGTATGCAGAAATAATATGGAGTAGTTGAAAGAGATTGAAAAGAAATTTCAAGGCTGCTTTTTTTCAGATGATAGTATTTTGTTCAATAACTATTACCACTACTTATCCGCACCGAATGTTGAATAGAACACTGCAGTGAATTTATTACTTGAAGGGAAGATGATCAGTCTTACGCTTACGCGATAACTGTTACATGATATTAAAAAATATAAATCATATACATACAAATATATTACATATAAACAGATCCTGGCCTTCATTGTCTATCAAAACTTATAAACCTTCTGGTTCATATATTATTGAAAAGTAATATCCCTAAAGGATACCCACCTACACAAATCTTTCTATAACTAAACAAGGCCTAACTTACTAACTACTTTATGGTTCTCCCGAAGGAGTATACAGAGAGGGTTCAATGTTTTTCTAAGTTCTTAGAATACACGCAATTTTCTAAAATTTTAATTATTTCCAATTTATAATACATAACTTGAAACTTATTTTCTTACACACAATATTTTACTTGTAAAATTGTATGATTATTTTCATTGCAACCATTTTGTAGCGTCCTCAAAAATATCAATAGAACATTTTATAAAAAGTATTGTTATTGCATATTTTAACCAATAAAAAAAATTACAAAATTTTAATAAATTATGTATCCACCGACATTGTAATCCCACACTTTACTCAAGCACATAAAGATTTAAAAAAATCATAGCGAGCTTAAAACTAATTAAATGGGTAAACTAAAAAAATACATAGAGTAACCAAACTTGAAGTACAAACCGAGAACTGGTTAATCTACATCATATTTGGAGTCGAATGTTTAACGTAGCTTTTTAATCTGAGCATTAAAAAACAAATTTTCTCATAAAAGCTTTCATTTGTACCGCAGACTAAGTAAAATTGCTCAAATTCTTATTAAAATGTGGTTTTTTATATTGTTTTATTCATGGATAGTATCAATTTGACTAAATACGCGATATTTGATAACAATTTGCAAAAATTAATTGAATATTAACTAAAATTAATAATTAACTTCGTAGTCAATTTTCTCGAAAACTATGGGTCAAATCAAAAAATTTTATTCTGCAAAATCGACTCCAAATATTGTGTAGACACTGGTTTTCCGCTTGTACATCGTGTTTCGTTACACCATGTATATTATTATCTTTGGTCTATGTACTGTTGTATTGTACCTACACATTATATGGTACAAACGTATAGGTATTATCTACGTGGAAAGTAGAAAAATACACAATTCAAACCTAAAGAAAAAGAATTACCTAATTATTGGTGGAGGATTAAAATTGTAAGTCGTAAGTTATTAAGAGAAATACAATATCTATTTACAATCTACATTGCAATAATTACATTACGAGGCATTAGCTGTAAGCTTTAATCTCCTACCAAGCTACATATATTATTATATATTATTGTACAGGGTGTGGTTATCGTAGAAAGCTAATAAAGGTGTAATCGAAGAGCACACGTTACTTGCTACACGTGTACTGATGGGGTAGAACAACCCTTAGATAAAGGTTCAATATTATTGTACAAGAAAATGTACATTCGTCTCTGAATCGTGTAGAAAGCTGAAATGTTCCGTTTTTTCTGGTTATTTCGAAAAGAGTTACAATAATTTATTAATCGGTTTGCATGATAATTGAATAAATGTACATTCACGGACATTTCGTCTCAAAAATCTACATATACCTACATAAGGATTTATTTACCGGTCGGATAATCGAGTGTCAATATGTTCCGAAGAGCAGGTTTGTGTTCTGTTCGTTTATGATACAGGGGGGTTAGGGATAATTTCGTTATTAATTTTTATTCATTTCAAGAAATCAAGTCAATATCATGTACATATCGAGTGACCATTCAATAACATTCCGCTCCTTTTAAACCGTTCATGTTCCGCTAATACATAAAAAGTGAATGCAAAGATACGATTTGTCAATGATACTTAGTAATTTTCCGAATAATTGGTGGTTCTGAATAGGTCGTTTTCATTTCCGGAGGTGCGATTTTTAAAGTTTAAGTAAAGCAAAAATCATTAGATGTGTCATTTTCATCGATATCATCAAAATATACCATACTCGCTCCATATCTGCTCCCCATATCCCAATTCATGATAAATTTCAAGGATACCTTGGACAATAATTTTTTTAAGTAAAGCGAAAAATCATTAGATTTTCCTCATTTAGCATAGAATGCAAAAATTTAATTACGTTTGCGATTATCCGCTCCCCAAAATCCCAATGAAATTCAATATTTTTGGAAGAGATTTTCCCTCGCGATATTTTTTCCGCCACGTAACATAGTGCTAGTGCATTAGGCTACCGTGCATTAACCTTCCCAGTCGCTGCTTCGATTCCCGTAGGGGGTCAATATGAAATATGTATTTGATTTACATGATTTTCACGTAAAAATATTTCACCAAAACGAAAACGAAAACGACCTAATTCATATAAAGGTTGTATTGATATAGCATAGAAAGACTGAAACATCAAAGACTGAAAAACTTAACTGAAGAACATTAATAAATAATTTTAAAATGCATTTTATTTAAATACGAAAGTGTTTATTTGCTTCTAAAAAGAATTTCCGAAAAATTGTTATGAACAAATACGATGGTCGTTTTCAGCCCGAAGGTGCATATGAGATACCTGATAACAATTGGTGATGAAACCTGGTTGTAATAGTAATACTTTTCAGGTGAGTAAGATGTATAGACTGAATTAGGTCTTTTTCTCCGAAGGTTTAATATAATGGTAACTGGCGATTGAAGCACTTTATAAGAACTGTTCCACTTGCGTACATTTAATTGGTAAAGATTTCGATGCACTTGCGTAATCACTGCAGTACCCTATTTATCATCGGGTGCGGATAAGGGAGAGTTTATCAAGTCAAGTATGGTTTATCTCATATTAAAATATTATTTTACCACCTTAAGCAAGATAAGGCAAACACGGTTGAGGCTCTCGGGAGACATGCGTATTATGTATTACGCGGCCCTATCAACTAAAACGCCTTCGCCGAATGACAGTAGATACAAAAGGTTGCTGCGTCTATTGCCTCATCTCGGTTATACACACATTCAACCCAACCAGTTTGAGAAGCTGGCCTTAATTTATATTGCTATCAATGGATAATAATAATTCTACCCCTTTTAAGTCATTAGTTACAACTACCTCCTGTTCTACCACCGCTACTCCCCGCCAGTCCCCCCCCCCCTCTCGAAATTTCACGCCCGGAGAATCCACGCATCTATTCGCAAAAATTAAAAAGTCTGCTTTTTTTACACTCGTTTGATTAGGTTAGGTTAGGTTGGGTAAGGTACCATGACTCGCAGCCATATAAATTTTCTTAAAAAAAACATTTTATCAATTAACCTTCCCACGATATATATTTTTTATATCAATACTGGGAGATAATTAACATTCTTTTATCTATCTACCATCTTCTAATTTCCATATTGTACTTAACGGATACAAACCTAATTTTATTACAAGTAAATTCACTTAAACTAATCTAGCATCTGGCTTTAGTTAACAATGTTAGTACGGACCTAAAAAAGGTAATAAAGAAAACATTATTGCACCTACACAAATCGTTTAATATACCTGTCGTATAACAGCATTGATGTACGCCCGTCATGGTTTAAACTTCCGTATATGTTAGCAAGTATTGTTAAACATAACATCACATAACATAATTAACCATAATAATGGTAGAGTGGTGGCAAAAAATTATCAATCAAGCATTTTCTTATGCAAACATATTTTATTATGAAATAATCGAAATAGGTAGGTAGTTGTGAAATAATGTGAAGTCTTTTTTTTATTTATTAAGTCATTTTGATGTTTTTTGATACTATGAAATTATTTTTTAAAGTTATTGTTGGCATTCTGGTGCATAATATTATTCATAAATATTTTAAAAAATATAATGACTTTTGTTACACATTCTAAAAAATGATGTTAACGTTTAAATCCTGGTTGTAATAGTATACTTTTTCAGGTGAGTAATATTTTCAGGATTTTCAGTACCTACCTGATTTGCTTGCTTCAGTCACACCAACTTACCTGAAAAGGATTTTTTTACTAAGTTTTCTGAATATGATATATAATACCTACGTTGCTTAATAATATTGATAATATTAACATAATCATTGATTTTTATTTACTATTTGTTACGTTCCATACACCTATTTATTTCTTATGGGTACTACGTAGATTTCCAAATTAATATATACTATAATAGAATATAAAATATTTGAAAACAAATATTATACAAATATAGTATGTACGAAAACATGTATTACGAAGTTACCTGTCTAAGACGTGTCAGGTATTAAAATAGCAGGATAGTTTTGACATTTGACAAGAATATTAGTAATCTCATGCATATGAACATTTAACTGGCAAAATATCTCACCTGTGCCTTAATCCATGGCTATCGAATCCTTCATGTATAAACACGAAAACAAACTTGAAATTTGAATAAAAACAACTGCGATGAGTCCACAGTTAAGTTTGTAAATAAAGGGGCTTAGAAAACAAACAGTTTTATTATTACGTTTAGTTGGTTATGTTTTGGAGCGAGGAAGCGGACGTCACGTCGCGTCGAAGACCGGACTCTAACTGTTGCTCGGCACTCGGCGATATGAGGGGTTAGTTCTGCCACCCTCTCCCTTACCGCAGCCTCCTCACCCAACCACCATCCCTCCACCCTCCCACTCTGATGAACCATCGACCGGCCTTATTTCTGATCCTGCGAACTTCCCGGTGATTATTTGCCGCGCGCGGGAAAACATTCAATCCGGGAACCATTCTAGTTTTCAATTTGTCTTCATTTTTGTTATATCCTGCCCTAAAATATTTCCGTGAAATTATAATGTTCTCTATGGCTGCAGGAAGTTAGAAGCTTCTATCGTGATGACTAAAATATTTACTCACTAACTTTGGCGACTGAGTTTCGTTTAAAAGCTTATCAATATGTTTTGAAAACAAGCATTATCACAGGTTTGATTTAATAATGAGAGGGAGTTAGAACTTTGTTGACGTTAATATATGTTAGTAGGTACTATGCTTAGCAGAATTATAGCATAATATATTGACAATTTATAATCGTTTTTCGAAACTTTGTTTACTTCTTATGATGAGCATAATTATGCATAACCATAGCTGATAATTTAAATAAATGATTTATTAAGACTGTACGAACATTTCTTGTTTAAATAGCCATTTGAGAAATATATATTAATTAATTGATGCATAAGATTCTGAAATGATAAAAATCTCCTAATTTTTGTTCTATTCGTTTTAGTTCAACGTCTTTTTTTTATTTTAAATCGAATTATTAATGAAATATAACAAAATTTGGGTACGCCTCATTTACTTACTTATAAATCACAAAGATTTTTTGGCATTATTATTTGTTTGAAAAAAGGTTGTTTTACATTATTTATGTATTTTCAAATGTCCGGAGCTTTACTTGTATTTACTTAATTTCCTTGAAATGTATTTCTCGTTTGCCTGATTCCCGCCTTAACCCGAAATAGAATATCCACAAATCCCCCGCCTTACGATAAAGCGGCGTATCCTGAGTTGCGTGACGTTTATCCTACATAAAACAAAGAGATCTTTGTGTTCGTGAGACTCGAATGTTTTATTAGAAATTGTTTTATTTACCTCAGTTTTCATTTTCTAAGAAATCGTCAGACCATCGCGGAAAGTATTTGACCTTAAATTTAAAATTTGTAGCAATAAATTCACCGAATGGACGTATTCAGTACCGAAATCATGTTTTGTAAAAACGCATTTTGCGTTGTAAAAAAAAAACTATTTATTTGAACGGGTGGTGGCCCAGTGGGTAGAGTCGCGGTCTCTGACAGGCCAGAGATCGTCGGTTCGAATCCCCACTTCGAAACGACTCGATTCCTATTTTCAAGCACAAGCCGTTTAGGCTTTATTGAAAATAGTATTTACAAATTGAAATATGTGCAAATATCATAAGATTGCATAGATTTCTTTTTCAATTAAAAAAAAAAAAAAAAAAATTGTTGGAGATGCACGGAAACTGGCCGCCAATTGCTTGGCTTAGAAGCAGTTTGTGGAATACATAATATGCTCCACGATGACGATGATGACAAGAAATTTAGTATTAGTTTATGACATGTAGTTTTTCAAACAGTGTTTTGTTTTTGACCTTTAGTTATAATATAAAAGTATGTATATTCTAAGAACTATTCAATCATATTATATTTTTTGGTATTCATTTCAATATTTAATATATAAAACAAATACCCGAAAATATTGTATATTTTTTATGGAAATCATATCCACAGAGACGAGATAAAATACTTATCGTTCAATCAAAATAGTACCACGGAGTCATGATTGTTTTTTCGTACTTGCTTATTTCTCATTCTCACAGCCATACAACGTAATGTATTTTTACAAAAATGAGCTCATTTTTTCTGACATGTTTGGAGTAAAAATCAATTTATCTCCGTGGAATATGGCTTCAAAATACCTACATAAAATAAACCCAAAAATAATTCTCCGACATTTGACGAGAAATATTCGCATTACGGAAGGTAACATGAGTTTGTACTGTTGGTTTTGGAGGAAAAATATTGAAATCCAAATTCTAGTGTGAATAGAAATAGAAAATTGCGGAGAAAGATCAAATTCATTATAAAAATCACTTACAATAAAAATTACAACATTCCCTATTTCGCTTAGTGTTTGTCCGGTTTTATTTAAAAGTTTTTGGACACACTCAAAATTTTGATATTTGATTCGTTTATATAACTAACTAACTAACTAACTATCACGCCATTTCCCCGTAGGTGTAGGCAGAGAGGATAGAACGCCATACCACTCTGTCCTGACAGACTTCCTTTGCTTCCTCTACATTCATACATCTTCTCATGCACATACGCCGGTTATTCCGACTTTTCACATGTCCACTTTCAAGTACTTGACGTACTTGGTCATGCCATGTCTTTCTTGGTGTTCCGTGGCTTCTACATCCAGGCACACTTGCAATTAAACTTATTTTAGCCGTTCTTTCATCACTCATTCGCTCCACATGACCAAACCATCGTAAAAGCCCTTTCTTAATTTTGTCGATAATGATTATCTCAGCCTTGCACTCTGCTCTAATTTCGACATTTGTACACCTATCATACATAGTCTTACCACACATTCGCCTGAGAGATCGCATTTCAACAGCATTCAGTTAAATAATATAAAATGAATAAAACAATAATTCCATTTAAAGATTCCACTTTATTCTGCTTAATGTTAGATAAATATCCTTCGTATCACATTGTATTATGTGTGCGTAGCCTCTTTAATATTACAATATGCAAAAATGTTTTATTCTTGTATCTCAAAATGTGTTTCTATGAATAATTCTCGTTGTACTAACGAAATAATGTTTTTACCCTACACTCAAGAATAAATAAAAAACTGTTGAAAATTTCAACCCTTAGTAACTTTTTAAATCAATGTTTATTTTTGGATCTTCTTTTTACACACATGTCGGTAGGTATACACACATGTCGGTAGGTATACACACATGTCGGTAGGTATACACACATGTCGGTAGGTATACCTCAGGGAAACCAAGTTCAAGCTTAATATTATTTGTCTGATCCATTATTTTCGTAAGGAAACTTTGTAGGGTAACATAGTCCATAATGGTATACTTGTATTTAAAGACGAAATTTGATCTAAAATTAAATATGTAGGTAGTTTGCTAACGTTACATATATATTGAATTTTAGGTAAATTTTAGGTAAGTAAATTTTTTTGAGCGTCGTTGTGGGTTATTCACCGATATTAAAAAAAAAAAAAAAAAAATTCCAGATGATGCGAAGAAAACAAAAAAATCTTTATACGTTATATACATACAAACGCACAAAATAGTATGATCAAAATTGGCTTCAAAATTAAGGTCTTTATAGTCTTAGACCATAAATATTTTTCCATACAGAGAGAAAACGACTTTCGGTAACAAGGAATTGTTAAGAAACAAAACACATCGATTTACCAACAATTTATTCGCTCTGTATATTCGGACACCCCGGACGACGAATAATTTCATAGGCGACTAAAAACATTATGTCCTTCGAACTTTTTACAGAACATAACAATATTTATAATAAACTTATATAATATCAACTCTGCCTTTCAATAAAGTTTTGGTTTTTAAAATCAACCTAAAATTTTAAAACTTTTACTGGTATCAGTACCTAGTACCTATGCTATATTAACGTGTATGCCATATTAAGTAACGCTCCCTTACGAAATACTGTAATATATTATAGGTATATGTCTAAATCTATAAGATGGCTTACGTTTATACGGATTATATAATATACATGAACGTTTAAAAAAAAAACTTACATCTATGAAATACTAGACGCTCGTAAATCGTCTTCATAAAGTAATAAATCGCTTCGGTGATTTAGAGAAGAAAAAATATTTTAAGATAAATCTTGCTTGTGAAGTAAAACATATTTAGAGTGCACTCTTATATAAATTTTACTCCAGAGAATACAAAAAACCTAGTTACTTGTGTATTTTATACCTTAAATATAAATTGTAATTTATTTTACTTGGCGTATAAAAATTGTTAAAAGAGTGAAGCAAAATCTACTTTTTATATTGCATTCTAAAATATGATATAAAAAATGTTGGTATTGTATTATTTTTCCAGGGGTTACTAAAACTCAATTCGAGACTGAAATAAGATATTTATAAACATTAATTTCTTTAGTACACATAGAAACTACTAAAACTCAAACAAGTTTATATGAACAAAATATATCTGGAACAAATAGAACTGCGCCTCATGTATTGCGCTACGGGAAAATAGAGCGCAGTGGAAAACACGATGTAGAACCTTTCTTCAGAGCATTTCCAGGATTGAGACGAAGAAGACACATAAACAAAATGAGTTGATGAATTTTATGAGCATTTTTTAGAGCATTTAACACAATCATATAATAAACAAATGGAATTTAATAATTTCTTTAAAAAAATATTAACCTTACTTTTTTTGTTGTTTGTTCTTTTTTTAATTATTTTTTTTACACATCCAAAGACATCCTTATACGACATTTTTCCTCTCTGAAAACGCGTCAAAAGTTGGTGTTTGGTGATGCAATGGTGAAAAAATGCTTGGTGTTATATATATACATATCCTTTAAACTATTTTCTATGGAAGTATTGTAATCAATTTGTGGAAAACTGTGTGGATTTTCATTAATAATAACAAGGAAACCTCTTTTTTTTATTTTTTTATTTTTTCAGGATAACTAAAAGTGTAAGCAAAATTATAGCAATTACGAATTTAAGAGCACGTTAAATTTATGGTCATTATATTGCTCATTTCTATTTTTTCTCTTACTTTTCCGCAAAAAAATAAAATAAAACAATTTGCGGCCAGCCACATTTAGTTAGCGCCACTATCTTGGTCCCATGTTACAAGTACAGGAAAAAACACTATTTTTTTCTATCTTTGATACGCGACCCTTAAAAGACGTAATTAAAAATCTATTATAATTTTCTACAAAATTTCCTACGGCTGTCAAAATAACCTAAGACTAAAATATCTTAATCTTACAATTAAGAGAATATTAATGGATTATTATTCGTATCAATTAAGGACCCTCGGTGAAGTCTGCCATCACTAATCATTTCCTGGCTGGGCAATAATTCAGCCCGAAAGGTATAATTTGTCCGAGATATCCGCACTCCAACCCCTGGATAGACCGGAGCCTAATTGGCACCCTTAATCCTTCCAACTCCGCCATCGAAATCCCTTATTTATTTGTTTTGAAATGTCGAAAGCTAAAGGTTAAGTGACCACGCGATCGATGGCAGACGATGTGGTTTTTTGGTTGATGTTTTGATAATTTCTGTTTTAAAAAAAAAAAAAATCACATATATAAAGTTCTGACTTTGTGGTCGATCTAATTAACTAACTAATCATCACGCCAAAGGAGGCAGAAATAATGGAACGCAACACCGCTCTATCCTGGCGTATATCCTTTGTTTCCTTCACATAACATAAACGCTGATAGTTTTAACTAGAATAATAAAGCACAGTAATAAAATAAACGCCATTATTTTATTAACCACCTAGGGTACACATTTTTATGAATTATGAATCACTACTAAAAAGCAGTAAATAACCGTTGTCTTGTTTGGATTAATGTGGATAGTGCATAATTCATTGAATATCTTGATTTTAAACGTCATCAATTTTTAATATTGAGGGTGGTTTATAAAAAACCGATCAATATTAAAGTTGGTAAACTTTCACGTCTTTTTGAATAAAAATAATGCTTTTCTGGGTTATTATGCTGTGTTGTCTACAGAGACCCCGAAAAGCATTATTTGTACAGTTAAATACCCTGGATGCCTGGATGTAGAAGCCGCAGAAGGCCGAGAAAGACATGGCATGACCAAGTACGTCAAGTACTTGAAAGTGGTCATGTGAAAAGTCGGAATAATCGGAATAGTCGGAATAAAAGCAAATGTGCATGAGAAGATGTATGAATGTAGAGGAAGCAAAGGAAGTCTGTCAGGACAGAGTGGTATGGCGTTCTATCCTCTCTGCCTATCCCTACGGGGAAATGGCGTGATGGTTAGTTAGTTAGTTAGTTAAATACCCGTCAATTTTTTTTTTAAAATACGAATATTTTTTATCGTATAACGATATGAGTAAATGATAGATTATCTGTATAATTATTATAAGTATCCTATATTATAAGTATCTTAGATTATATTATTATAAGTATCTGCTGATCCAATATCTGATATATTCTGCACTATATGTATATACACCTTGTCAGAATGTCAGACGAGAGAAGTTTCCCGTGGTGGGAAGTATCGAGAAACGAGAGAAGTATAGAGGAAAATAGACCTATCCAACTCGCTGGACTGATCAAGTTAGAACCGCAACACAACCCACCGGGCTATATCGATAGACGGACCCACTACACCGCAGCGCCATAATGAGTGATGATTATCATGAATTTCAACTTAAGACACTAAGTACATTATTAAATAATTAATTTAGAATTTGACATCTCAACAGAGACGAGAAGTTTGGAAGGGAATATGGATATCTAGGCGTTTACAGGGCTTGTGACCTATCATTGGCTGGGTAAAGTGGCCACTTGATGTATTACAACATTCCCATTTTTCACCTTGTATTTGATATCCATATCTGCCAATATACAGTAAAATGGCGCGACGCTTCACATGTGAACACTCTCTCTGTCATCGATCGAGAAAATTGCTAAGCATTTCAGCAGGAACCTTTATGATTGCAAGTGAGATTCTCACCGAATTATATCACCTACTAGGAAACGCCTGAAGATGAATCTTCAATTTGTTGTGCTTATAACTTTTACCAGCTAATTTTTATAAACAACATTTTGAGTGTGTCCAAATACTTGTAGACAAAAACTGGATTTCACTGGCGTCGCGCCATTTTACTGTATATTGGCAGATATGGATATCAAATACTAGGTGAAATGGGGAATGTTGTAGTACATCAAGTGGCCACTTAACCCAGCCAATGACAGGTTACAAGCCCTGTAAACGCCTATATATCTATATTCCCTTCCAAACTTCTCGTCTCTGTTGAGATGTCAAATTGTAATTATTAGCCCGTAATGGGTGAAATCCAGTTTTTTATCTGCAAGTATTTGGACACACTCAAAATGTTGTTTATAATTCATTTAGAATTTATCGGCACGTCTATGTTCACGGTCCACTTTGAAAACGCACGGAAACTGGCAGCTGATCGTCAGGCACTTCATAGAATGTCGACTCCCAACTGCCCCTCCATCTTTTTGCAAATTGTCCGTTGGTTCAGCGGCCATCCTTTTATCATTCATTCTTTCAACGTGTACATGCCAGTTTCTTCTTCTCTGTTTTATCCACCTGACGACATCTTGAACTTTTCTCGAATTTGAGAGTTCCTTATCCTGTCCCGAGCGATACCTCTTAAGCCCGCTATATACGGGACATTTTTCTGCGCAGTTTTCTATGCAGTCTGAAAACGGTCCCGTATACAACGAAAACTGTTTAAAAAACTGCGTGCTTATGTCAGATTTAAGCTGACATGACAGTCAATGTTTTTTATGTAAACGTTTAAGTAGACATTGGTTTATTGTATGCCTTTAAATACGTAAAAAACCAATAACATATTTACATTATTAGCTAAATATACAATTTCCTGAGAGCAAACATACGATAATAACTTACAATCGCGTTTCAAAAATACACATATTTAGCGTGTCTTTTGACAGGAGTTTGACAGACTGCACAGTTTTCTGAACAAGAAACTGTCCCGTATACAGCGGGCATTAGAATTGTCAACTCAACACGCCCGTATTTCAATTCCATACGTGATTAATATTTTTTTTAATATTTAATTTTACGATAATTTTTCTAAAAAAACCAACCTTTTTTATTGACAACATTGTCTTAATATCTTATGTGTAGTCGCTACCAGAGATTTCTCAACCAGATATGTATATGAAATTTTATGTTGGTCATAAAAAATACCCATCCATCCATTCATCTCTCAACCTTAGACAAACAATAAACCTGACCATTGAACATATGCACTGACACAACTTCATTATCCAATTGCATTTATTCTTGTACCCTTGATAAAGAAACACGTGTTGTTTCGAAACCGGTCGGGAGTTATATTAATAAAAAGTAGTTAAAAACGAAATGTTTTCATTTTAAAAGATACATATCTGGTTATATAATAAAATAATTGTATAATTAACTAGTTGAAACTCAATTTTCAAGTAATTTATCTTTTGTTTTTCAACTTATTTTTCACGCATATAAATATATTATATAACGGTTATTATACATTAAAGAGTTTTCAAAAATGAAAAAAAAAGTTCTTTAGTAGAAATCTGTATCAGTTAGTACACATTATTTTACATATATTTTTCACTAAACGTATTTCTGAGGGGATAAGCTTTACCGATAACATTCCTTTAAACCAATTTTACGGTTGAATTCGCCGATAAAGACATGTGCATTGGTAGAAGTAAATAAAACCCCACGTCATGTTTACAGGCAATTCATTTTGATCAAATCTTGTAAATATCATTACCATTTACCACTTTATCGACTTTTCATACCATGATACTTACATATATGGATACTTACATTCTTAAAAGACCACAACAAATGCAGTATAATATTTGAAATAAAAGGACGTATTTACAAATCCAAACAAAGCCTCAATAATTATGTTTCGTATCTGCACTGGCATTTAAGTATAAGACACTCGCTTAGCCTTCTTGTAATAAATAATCAAGGCGATTACTAGTACTTAACTTAACTCGTCAGAAGAGTCTTAATTACAAAATATACTTGCTAATAAATACTTAACTTCAATATCAATGCACAGATGGAGCTTTCAACTCGCTGGTGGATGATTCTCGATTCGTAACATATATTATATACTATATACACAATCAAAAATGTTACCTGTTGTGGATATTCGCTAATAAGCGGAATGGGGAATGTTGTAGTACGTAAAGTGGCCACTTAACCCAGCCAATGACAGGTTGTAAGCCCTGTAAACGTTTGAATATCCATATTCCTGAATTTTGAAAAAATCTACCTCATCTCCGTAGGGATATAAAATGAAATAATCAAGATATTCTACAAATTGAATAGAAAAGTGTAATTGTGAAGTTTGTAATTAAAAACTGGTTAAGTCTTTGAAAAAAAATCACACATTACGTCTGATTTCGAAATACGAAACGAGTCAATTGCGATTAGTTTCGAATAAATAAATAAATAATTAGTATTACTACTGTCCTTTATCCGTACTCAACGGTGTTAAGGGTAAACCAAGTGCAGTGAATCTTGTTCATTTGTTACATGAAAGCAAGATGGTCAGTCTTACACTTTAGCATCAGTCCATGGTATCATCACCATTATACCATATCCGCGGGAGCGGATACCATATACCCTATGTGGAGCATATGGGTACCAAGGTATCATAATTGAAATATTACAAAAAATCACGTTTAAATAAAATTTTCATATTGATCCCGTCAGCCATCGAGCCCGTCGGAATCGAGGGAATAAATAACTACGTTAACCCTCGCCGTGCGGTGATTTAATCCGCGTTGCAAAATCTCAATAAATAATTCATATCTTCGTTTATAATCAAAATATAACACTGTCATTTTCGCTAATCTTCAATCAAACCTTTTTACATCGGAAAAAATATATTTGATACATATAAGAATTGTAGGTAATTACTCAAAAAATATTTTTTACCTGCATGTTTAAGAAAATTCATAGGAACATCGTTATTTTTAGCAGCAAACAGAGGACTTGGTGATTTTCTTAATGCGTTTTTCAGCTTGATGAAAAATGAAAATGAGTTTCATAACAAACAGAGATACTAACTATGATACGATACTACCACTGATAAAAAAAAATTAGTAAAAGTTATGAATCAATATCTTGTATGGGTAACTCGAGGTTACATCACCGGATGCTGTGGATCGTTTCAAACACAGTACTTTACGGGTTAAAACGTTTTACCACAGATGTTTAAATACCCTTCTAACTAACGTATACGTTTACAATATGTAATTCTGAACGTGTCTAAACTAGAAGAAATATAAAAATCTCAACGGAAGCATTTTCAGAATTGGATCTTCCTTCTGCTATCCAAAACGCTCTGTTTAGTATTCCAGGCACGAGCGAATGGTTACTGTAATTAGTTCAGTGCAGTTCGTGGAAGGCACTTCATTATTTCTAAGTCTACGGGAAAGAACGTAGAGAATTATCGATTGTAGTAATCTAGGTGAACTACTGGGGAATAAGTCTAATTCTAATGTTTCACCTTGCCTCGTAAAAGATGCACCCTCTTTACTTATCTTTGAGAGATCATCTGAAATTGACTCCATATAAATATAGACTAACTAACTAACTAACCATCACGCCATACTCCGAGGCATACTTCTCTTGCTTCCTCCACATTCATACATCTTCTCATGCACGCACGTCGATTATTCCGACTTCTTACATGCCCACTTTCAAGCACTTGTTTTACTTGATCATGCCATGTCTTTCTCGGCCTTCCTCGACTTCTACATCCAGGCACAGTCGCATCATATATTTTTTTAGCCGTTCTTTCATCATCCATTCGCTCTACATGGCCGAACCAACGTAAAAGACCTTTCTTAATTTTGTCGATAATGCTTATCTCAGCCTTGCATTCTGCTCTAATTTCAACATTAGTGCACCTATCATACATAGTTTTACCACACAATCGCCTGAGAGATCGCATTTCAACTTCATTCAATCTACTTTCATCCTTATTTTTCCAACTCCATGCTTCGCTTCCATACATAAGGATTGGTACCAGAACTGCACTGCCAATTTAGCCTCTTTTGATAAATATAGAAGTTACTGAATGGCACGATTGACGCACCATCGCTGATGACACAAGTGACCTTTAGTATTCCGGTCCGTAGGCTGACGACTAATGTCGTGCTGTTCCTTGATCAGCACAAAAGAAACTACGGCCTTTACACACTTTATGTCTATCACACAGGAGCGGATATGGTATGTCGATGATGATAACCACTACCATAAACTTCGTCAGCAGAATGCATTACGACTGCAGGCTTCAGGTTACCTGCGGAGTTCATCCCCTGGTGTCAACAGGCTACAGGTGGGGCAGGAACGGGGCGGGGAAGGTTACAGCGCGGGTCGGGGGCGCGGGTGGCTGCGCGCGCAACTATCGACTGGGGTGAGAACAAGCGAGATTAGACCCGCTTCAACTAGGCGAAATATAATACACATATGTACCTTCATAGGTCAACAAGGTTTTGTAAACCCTTTGTTCGTATTTTAAGCATCTACGAACTCATATTTTACGCCAGAACTACGGGGCGTGGTGGATTTTGGCGGCCGACCGCTTAGCTAGAAGATGATTGGAATCCATATACTCAACATAGGGAACGGACATGGAATAATGATGATGATAATAAAATACAGGGGTCCTACCTTTTGTAAACAACAAAACATTTCCAGAAGAACAGAATACAGATTATGTCTCTTTTTTTTATTTTACAATTTTTTTATTTAAGCAGATAAATAAATTATAGGTTACATTGCACTTTGTTTTACAATGCAAGGCCCTATGCACCACAGGGTGCGAATAAAGGAAAATAGAAAAGTAGAAGCAGTAAGTTGGGTTGAAAATTGCCTGATTTGTAAATGTGTTTAATCCGAATAAACGCTCCCAAAAGTCTAATTTCCTCACCCTGTGTACACTTTTTACCCTTTTTTCTGATTAAAGGTTAACACACTTCGTTTGACTTTTAAAGTATTGATATATTGCTTACTAGACAGTTAATATTTTACGTGTGTGATGAATATGTCTATGCGTAATGCATAATGCATAATGCATATCTGAAAACTTAGTTCAAAGTTTATTCTACAGTGAATTTATATACATGTGTATTTTTTATCAAAATGAACTTGCAATCATAAAGGTTTCTGTTAAAATGCTTAGCAATTTTCTCAATGGATGACAACGAGTGTCCACATGTGAAGCGTCGCGCCATTTCACTGTATATATACAAGTTTTGATAATTGGCAGATATGAATTGGGGAATGTTGTAATACATCAAGTGTAATGGCTAAGACGCTGGACTCACGATACGGAGGCTCCGGGTTCGATTCCCGGTGAGAACACAAAAATAAAAAGTGATTTTTCTCAAGCCTGGGTGTTTGCGACGTTGTTCCCCTCTTTAATTGGGCCTCCTGGCCTGTTGAGGTGGTTAAATAAAAAAATTTAAAAAAAAAAAAAAAAGTGGCCACTTAACTTGCCCAACGACAGGTTATAAGCCCTGTAAACGCCTAGATATCCATATTCCCTTCCAAACTTCTCGTCTCTATTGAGATGTCAAATTGTAATTATATTTTATGCTATCTTATGATATTATTTGAGTAAAATTATTTGATTTATTTTTATTTTTATTTTAAAAAATTTACATGGATAATTATCATTTTTTTTAATCTATAAAATACCTCACTGGGCAATTATTTAATTATGTAAAGTTCGATTTTTCTTGAGCTGAATGGCTTTTGTTTTGTGAGGTCGTTAGAATAAAATACTGCAATTTAGTAAAAGTCAACAGCTTAATATTTTTTCAAATACCAATAGAGATATTCTGAGTACAAGTTCAAACATTACTTTTTACACTCGCGATTTACCTATTAAAAGTTTTTTACAGTTTCGAAAGATGATTTCTCTACAATTTAACTTTAGAAGAATAGCTTTCCACCTCTCAACACCCACATAACAACATCCATTTTTCAAAAGGAAAGTAACGATGTTAGAACATCCATCATCCCTTGCACTTTTTCTCAGGGCACACGTGACATTTGATAGTTTGCATGAGTTATTTCAACTGTGTGCAACGTTGTGCAATATATTATATTGTGCATAGAAATAGACACCTATTTTGTATGCACGTCATGTATGCTTTTTATTTCTTTAGTGCCTTTACATACCTATACTTTACTTGTGCATTCAATGAAGCGTACAATTGCTTTATTTAAATTTAGTGACACATAGTTTACGCTCTTGCTGTGTGAGCAGAGGTCCCTGTAAGGTCACCATCACCTTTATCATACCCTACTCGCTCCATATGTGGAGCATATGGATTCCACAAACTGCAGCTCTGACGCAAACTACTACGACGGATTGTCAACAGTGGACGTTCAGGACGCCGATAACCAGTTTTTTATGGTAGTATTTTCAGACCTTAATACATACATAATAGTAAGCAAATCTAATGGATATTAGACAAATATATTTTATTACAATGTTTAAATTATGTATTTATGCACCAAAACTTTTTTTGCTAGAAGCTCAAATAGGTCTAGTCAAAGAAGAAACCGAGTGCTGGAAATACCACATTGTAAATCACGACTTGCTCAGAGACATGCACATTTTATTGCCCCCAGTTTAATTAATTCTTTTTTAACTGACAATAAAATGGCATTGTCAAATTTTCCTAGTTTTTCATCTTTTAAAAAATCAACACAAAGTTGGATACATAGTGTAAAGGTAGAATCATTCTTACTATAAAGACAATTACAATTAAATAATCTCCGTTATTTTGTATTTTTTATTTTTACAATTATTTCCTTCTTTTTTTTATTGCATAAATATATATGTATATTTTGTATTTTATTAATTATCTTTTTCTCTTTTGCCTCGTGCATGCTGCTTGAAAGAGTGTGAACACATTCACATTAACTTTCACAGTATACCCACAAACAGGTGTGCCTTGGTGGGACTTTCGTTTATTTTTTCTAATGTATATGTGATTTTATGTATTTCTTTGTAAACAAAAAAAAAAAATAATAATAATTATTAAATCTGTATATTGCAACTTTCTAGTTGGTCCATTGGTTAGTATATCAACTTTTTCAAGAAGGCAACTGTTAGTTATAAGCATAATAATATTTACATGAAATGTGTTTAATCATGTAACGTATATAGTAAAATGTAATGTATTATATAGGTTAACTATATTATATGAAACCTCTGTCTGTTTGCATTTTTATATGCAACACAGTAGTTTTATTGTTCTTTTGAAATAAAAAGAGTTAGTAGAACTGTGAAAACAAATCGCTTGTTATGGAGTTTCGTCAAAGCTGATTTTCCTTTTCCATCCGGCATTCATATTTAAATCGCAATCATTCTAAACAAGCGATTCATGTGGGTTCAACATTATTCCGTTAAAAAAATCCTGTTGGCACAGAGAGAAATCCCAGGAGTGAATGAGTAAAATATACAGAACTATTTTTCGCATCTTTTCGGGTATTTTATATTAAAAATGTTGATCAAGTTGTTCATTCAAATGTTCCAATAAGTTTCTGGGGAAACAAAAACCCTCCCAGACAAAAATTAAAGACCCACTTCTTTTTTAATTTTTTAAAATTTACTGTGGGGGTTGCTAAACAGAGCTTTTTGGTAATTATTATTGCTGTAAACTGAAGATAAGCTGCAGTACTTAAATAAAGTGCAGCGAATCTTGATCATTTGTCACACGAAGATGATCATTCTTGCGCTTGAGCGCCAGTCCAAGGTATCACATATATGAAATATTTTTATGTGAAAAATCACATTCAAATAATTTTTTCATATTGACCCCCATTGGGAATCGAACTCGCGACCACATGCATGGCAGCCTAACGTGGACAAATGAAATTAATATGATAAGTTTCTACTTCATGTTTAAGAGTACGGATTGAATTTAATTTTGCTAATGCATTTTTTTAAGTAAGTCGATCAACTTTTTATAGCTAAACACATGAAATAATTATCAAACATCGTTTTTCCAGGACTGCAAAATCACGATATCCAGTAAAGATTATAAAAACTTCATTTTATATGTTTTTGGCGCTACTGTAACTATGGAAGATGTTATATTTTCAATAACAATCAACCTCTTGTAAACAAAAAATTTATATAAAATCTTAATTTATGGATATGTTAATTTATATTCGCCACGAGATTTTATTGAAAGCGTTTTAAATAAAAAGCTTTTCTTGCCAAATTATTGCACCGCTTTACATTATTTGTATCTTTAAAGGGGGGCTTTGCAACGTCTTAATATTATATTCCAAGTGCTTTAAATTTTTCATGGTTTCCTCGCAATATTTAATTCATGCAAATGGTTCCGATTTATCAAGCGCAGCGACTTTA
Organism: Micrasema minimum; assembly: GCA_022494985.1. NCBI lineage: Eukaryota > Metazoa > Arthropoda > Insecta > Trichoptera > Brachycentridae > Micrasema > Micrasema minimum. Next base: position 60,073 of record JAGVSP010000059.1, on the reverse strand, counting down.
AGTCTACTGAAATAGTCGTTCATCTTTATTATCTTATACCTTCCGAGCGGTGGTTATTACCAGGTAGGTATATTATTAATACTAGCAAATTAAATTGTTTGGTCACATCGTAAAATGCTGAATTCAAACTTCCGGTCATTGTATACTTTAAAGATTGGTTAAACTTCGTTATTTATTTGACACCATAATAAATAACACGAAATTTTTACAATTCTAAAATCATAGTTTAGTAGAGAGGAGATAGCGTATGTCTCCCGGAGTGATCTATGTTCTACTTAGGATATTCCACATGCTCTGCATAGGAGAAAACCTTGAAAAATAAGAAGAAGAATTGTTGTAAGAGTCATAAATTATAATAATCAAATTTATAGGTACATAAGTAAGTACAAACACATTAACTTTTTTACCTTACCGTCTAAATTTCAAGAGTCCATCACAATTTTTTTGTAATGTGCCAACTTTTTGTGTTTACTACTAACAAGTTAGCTTCTGAAAGCAAGGTGTCTATTTTTTGTTGACGTAATTTATGGTTAAGTGGTAAACGAAGGCTCTGAGGGTTTACGAACAGTTTCAAGTGTTATGTGACAAATTACGTCACATTTTCAATTACGAGTTTTTCTCAGCTTCGTCAATTATTTCATCCTTAGGGGCGAGAAATAAGATTAAAGTTATTTTGGTCCTAAGCCAATGAATTTGAAATAGTGTTTGTGGTATTTGACTTTTAAATTGAACAACTGTCATCTTTGTTTCAATATTTATTTAAAATATAATTCTTAAACGAGGGTACGATTTTTCATATTATTTCAAACGACGAAATTGTACAGTGTACAGACACTCCTAGAGAAACTTTACACTATCAAACATTTACGATATTAAAGATGATTGATATCTCAACAGAGACTGAGATGTTCTGGAAACGAACTTGGATTATCTAGGCGTTTAAAGGGCTTATGGCCTGTCATTGGCTGGGTTAAGTGGCCTGAGATATCAATACTACTGCTACTTTCCCTTATCCACACCCAATGGTGCATAGGGTTCTGCATTGGTACACCAAATGCTGTGTATCTTAATCATTTTATTACATGAACGTAAGATGATCAGTTTTACGCTTCAGTACCAGTCTAAGATATCACACATGAAACATTAATGTGTAAATGACGTGTAAATAAATATTTCATTTTGCCTCCCTACGGGAATCGAACCCGTGACCTCTTGCACGGTAGCCAAATGCTCAACCACTATGCTACGAGGCGGACAGAGATCTCAATAATGTTTAATATTAGCCCAGCATGGGTATAATCTAGTAATTTGTCTACAAGCATTTCTACACATTTCTTGATTTCTTTTTTCTTCACATTTGTTTATTATTTTAATGATATCAAGCCTTTGATTTTTGTTTTAACCTAGTAAACGCCCAATCTCCAGCTTTCATATTCAATATTTTTTATATTTTTTAGTGCTTTACGCAGAGAACATCATAGTCTAAGCTTAAATCGAGAAGCTTAAATACTTTTACGAACATTCACAATAAAAATTAGTAAGGTATACCTAAGGAAGTTTAACAAAAATAATAATAATAACTATAATAGGTATACCAAATCATTTTAATTTATTCTATGACTGTAAATTCGCTCTGCTAGAATCACGTAGTAACGTTGACGGTTAGGGACGAACCGCAAGTCGCGTCGATCACAGTGGCACTAAATAAAGGACATTTGACGTCATGTTACGTCATTGGGCGCCCCAGGGACGAGTCCTGGAGTGTTTGTCTTCATTTTCCATCCTAAATTTCATTTCTCTTTTTATTCTGAGTAGTGACGTGTTTTAAAACAGAACTTCATTCTGGTAATTCTTATGTAACGATATTTTATTATACTCTTGTCACTCTTGATCAAACGCGTTGGATTTTTAAAATATAAAGAATTATGTTAATAATCGTCTTTTTCTTTTTTATTAAGTTTATTTTATTCTACTGAGAGCCTTAACCATGCTGCCCGTTTTACAAGACATCGGGTTCTTGGCATCTTGGACGTCCACTATTGACAATCCGTCAAGAGTTTGCGTCAGAGCTGCGAGACGTGGACCTGACTTGGGAGGATGTTTGGAAACTGGGAATCGCTTGGCTTGGAGGCAGTTTGTGGAATCCACATGCTCCACATAGGGAGCTGATATGGTGTGATGATGTTTATTATTATTTTATTTTTTAAATACTTATGTTAAGTGTTTTGTCGCTATCAAAGTTTAATGCAAAAGACATTATTGTTTTTTGTCATAAAACATAAGTCTTTTCTATTAAGGCCCCATTTCATGTGGTTTTTTTTTCTATCTCTAGGCCAGTGTAAAGTTATTTTCAGGAGACACTTTGTCTTTTAAGACCATTTTATGGTGCAGCTAAAGCGCAATTTTTGTCGAATTTCATTTGACGATCTGTTGCGTGCTAGAATTTTAAATATGAATGAGGCGGAGAAGGAGGCAGAACGAAAGACTCAGCTCCCAGGCGATACCAGGAGACCTACACCAGTCAATTCAGTAGAAATTTGCCCCATCTTTGGTATTATGGAGGCTGGAAAAGGAAGTAGATCTTCTGGACTGCACTTCACTTCAAAATAACTTCACAAAAAACACAATACGGATCACAAGATTCCAAAAAAGACACAAGTACACATTGGATGATTTATCATAGTGTTAAGACATTAAAGCATATAAATATAATAAACATATACATATTATGTACGCAAATAGAAAGCTGACGTATTCAAGAATTCCTGTGTGCCTGCCAGCTCTATCTCAATTTCCCTCGTTAATCCCACGTCTCTAAGCTCTGTCAAGTACATCCGAAAGGTTTCACCGACGGTCAGCTAGGATAGCAGAAGTAGAGTAGAGGCAGACTGTTGATTCAATTTATGATTAAAAACTTAAATTATTCATTGATTCGGTGTTAACTTTGTGTAGCAACATTGTTAAAATTATTTGAAATAAAACTACTTTGTTTTTTAACTACAATAATAATACAATTTATAAGTACACCTGATGATGGATAGACCTGCTATCCGAAACTAGTTGTGTAAAAAATTATAATAAACTCGTGTAGTTAAAAAACAAAGGAGTTTTATTTCAAATAAGATTAAAAACTTATTTTAATTGACCTTATATTTTGTCAGATTCATAAATGTATTTTGATAAAGTTAGGAAAATTAAAAGTCTGATTCAACCATTTTTATTTAACACATCAAAAGAAAGATAGAAAAAATCACAATTGCTATGTGCATTCATCAAATCACTTGAAAAAAAATAATCGTTCCAGGATTTGAACCTGGGTCTTTCTGATCACAGGTCAGCTTTTCTTCGGATATACATTTCTCGAGATTTTAACGAAAATTCCTATCGCAATTATGACTATAAACGCCTTTTTAGTGAACTATGATCAACCAACCAACTTTTTCATCAGGGACCAGCCGAAATTGAAAATTTTTCATATATCGACTGTAGATGGCGGTACAGACACAACACCAACGCGCAACGGTCTGATTTTAAATTTGTAGTTACTTTTCACACCGCTAGAGTACAAAAAATATTATTTTAACTTGCGTTACTTAAAATATTATATTAAAATCCTAAAGCGAACGGTTATTGAAGTGATGTGATGAATGGACGTAGCAATTGTGTTTTTTTTATATCTATCTCTTGATGTGTGAAATAAAAAACTTTAAAATGTTTAGCATTTTAATACACCGCTCATTCGTCAATCAATAAATCATTCGTGGATAAAGAAAGTAATAGAAATATTTGAACTCTGATTCAAACCCACGCAGATTAAAAACAAGCTTTGCTATGGTTGACGGAACCCAAATAACATTAACAAAAAGCTAACTACCTAAATAATCAAATAAACGAAAAGGGTTGCGAAGGATTGAGTTCATCCAATTAAAAATGTGTCAAAATAAATTAATGATACCAATCCAAAGTATAAAAGTCGGACCTGTTTTAATTTCACAGGATTACACGGGATGAATAATAATAATTATATTAAGGAAACGGGATGACACAAAAAGGAGTAGAAAAATACATTCAGTATTTTATTAACAAATTTAATAATTTGAGAGTTACATGAATCGCTTTTCGACGACCGGCTTTAAAATTAAAAATGCAATTTCATTAAAACTTTTGGTCTTCCGGCATACTCTGAATTTTTACGTTTTAATCTCTCGCGGTACAAAGGCACCGCGGGTTCGCTTCTATAGAGGAGAAAATGAGAGTGGATAAAGGAACTGAGGCAATGTGAAGTACCCTCTAATAAAGAAAATCACACTTTAAGTCACACTTATTTCTCCTCTTACGGTTTTTGCAGAAAGAAAATTTTAATATGTGTTTGGTAAAATTATCGCAGCAATTTTTTTAAATTTGGGGGAAAATCGAGCTGACCATTTCGCCTTAGTGGAACGGCTCTGATTCTGAATATACATCATGGCTGTCCCTGGTTCGATTACCGGTGAGAACTCAACTTTTTCAAGGATCAAGATCAGAAAGGAATTTTCCCAAAACTGAGTTTCTTGTGATGTTACTTTCTCTCTTAATTTCTGTTCCTTAATATCTATGGTGGTTTAAGTCATACTTATTTCTTCTCTCAATCCTGAATGTCTAATATTACAATATTCAAAAATATTGTTATCCTTTTTTATGAATTGCATACTCAATACTTATGCTTGACCTAAACACACGTTAATTGTTGACTGTTCAGGAGTTAGGTTAGGTTAGAGTCATATGAGTCACTGGCATTGAAGCGTAAGACTGATCAGTGTACCAACGCAGTTCCCTATGCACCATTGGGTATGAATAAGGGAAAGTAGTAGTTAGGTCACAGGGGCCTATCTAAAAAAATAAATTTTAGAGTTAAGCCCGGTTTCCTTATTACCAAATACTTATTGATATACGATACCAAGCTCTATGTATGTCGTAAAAATAACATTTTTAAATCTTGCACTTATTTTTACAAAATAGGACCTTGTGTAACTAACAAATATGATTTTGTATCAAGGATTGAAATGATTTTTGTAAATAGGTCCCTTTAACCCTAACTCCCCGTGTTGTACTGTTGATATTTACTGATTTTCAACCAGATTATTTACATACTCGCCGAGTTTCAATTTCAACAAGCCGAAACTCGGTTTTATCTATCCAAATATGAACTGACGCTTCCTTCAGAAGCGAGCGTGACTATAATAATTCTCTATAATGTCCAACACTTAGTAACTTTCAGCTAAGGAAGTTTCCCTTCGACCAAGTTCGCTACAACTTGAAAGCAGGACGTAGGTTAGGTAACCTACTAGTCATTTCTCTAGACTCTGGAACTAAATTCTAACGAGAACACTAAACAAACATCTTATATTTCTCCACTAACCGTATTGGAAACGTTCTCTGCCTGAAGCTCGGATATTGGATGAATAAAAACGAATTGGATCCTTGCAGTGCCCTAGGGATGTGAATTTAACTCCTTCAGACTTTAAACATGAATAATCATTATAGTAATTTCATTTCAACAACAAAGCGAATTGAACAACCTTCTTCAGATACCTTCAATTAATCATTATTTAATCAACAGCAAGCTTATTTACCATTTCAATAAAAATTATTTAAAATAAACAGAATTAATTTTACGAAAATAGTATTCTGAAAAACGTCCTTGTAAATACAGCGTAATGTTCATTTATTAATGTTTGCTGCTACATACTAAAAAATAAGTTAGTCAGTTGTTTATGGATTAAAGAAAATTAGAGAATAAAATAAAAGTTTTAATATGTTTCTAAACTGTACTATCAATATCAGATAAGGCTTGATTTGATGCTTGGTTTGCTTGCTTTTGCTTTTGTAAGGCTTGAATTACGAGTAATAAATATTTTTTTATATAAAGCATTACAACTAAATGAGATTCTAGGAATTTAACTTCTACGCTCTCACAGATACTTAATAATAAATTTCGGAAACATGTTCATCGAGGCATACGACCTAAATCGATTTAAAAAATATTACCTGATAAGTATTTAAGGAACGAGCAAGAGTAATCCTTCGACGTTTCCAGAAAAATAAAAGATGGATTGGAATTTCCCCAAAGATCTTCCCTAATTTCTTCAGCCCTCGGTTACATTAAGCTTGCGGTTACACAATATCAAGCTTATAGTTATTAACAGTAGGTTTAAGTTTAACTTAATAAAATGTTTTTTGAATGTCTTAAAATTATAAATTTGAAACATTTTTTTAAAAATACATTTTCAACAGTAATAAATTATCACTTTTAAGATAATTGTTTCTCAGAACTTTAAATTATTTCAAATAAGCGTAAAGAAAATTGTATCTGTAATAACAGTATCTTTATCACAAGCTATAAATTACTTCTAATCTAATTCCAAGCGTTTATTTTACTTTTGACACATGGGCGCCTACAAAGTTCCGTAATTATTGACAGGCAACCATAGACCGAAAAATGCAATACTTCATGTTTTTTTCATTACGATAGTGAAGCGACATGTTCTTTAGCTCCGATATTTATCGATATCGATGTTTATTGAGCCTACTTATGCAACGAGGATTATTCAAGTTGATTTTTTCCATGAAAAAATATAAAATGTGATTTAAATTAAAACCTATTTGTTTTTTTTTCTTTGTTTGTCGCAACACAAAATTTCTCAATTTACATTACGATCGACAATAAAATAGTCCTATGCATATTTGGGTTTTCTGTAGCTCCTGCACCCGATGACAAACTCCAATTAAGGAGTTTATCGGGACTGTATTTAAAGTTTCTTTTGTAAAGAAATTATGTATTTTTTGTAATATTTTTTATTGAATAAATACTGTTAAAAAAAACAGTTTTACGACAGCGCTTTCGTAATATAAACTCTGCTTTAAACGTCTGGGTATGTTTATAAACTACAAAATGTTGAGCAAAAATAAAATATAAATGTGTTTAATTGATTAAAACTTCTTCATAAATAAAGTTGATTTTTATGAGAAATCGATTCGGGTAACGCATTAGGACATCCCTAATCAATACATAATCGAGCTGTCAAAAGTAAAATAAACGCTTGGAACTTGTAAAAGATAAACTCTAACTGTACGGCAGACGCCCTTATTCACGCCTCGTTCGTCCACGCGGAAAGGCTTTGGCGGCGCGTCGCGTCGCGGCGGCGGGCGTCACGCTTCGGAGTTGAAGGTAAGTGACAATGAATTCCTTTTTTTGACAATGAGTTTTAGCGAAGTAGGTTTATATATTTATACTTTAAAAAAATAAGTAAATTAGAACTGATAAGTTGTTGTATTCTGTTTATATTTATATAACTACCTCAACAGGGAGGCCCAATAACAGAGGGGAACAACGTCACAATACCCAGGCTTGAAAAAAATCACTTCTGATTTTTGCCGGGAATCGAACCTGGAACCTCCGTATCATGAGTCCAGCGTCTTAGCCATTACGCTACGGAGGCTGTCAGTTTATCAATTTGATTTATAAATTGGGATAAATTATAAGCTTTGCATCATTTTTTTAAAAATTGAATTTCTGAAATATTAGTCATGTAATAAATTTAAAGAAATATAAAAAACTTTACATTTTATTTATTTATATTAAAAACTCCATTACGTAAATACAGTTAAAGATTGTTAAAATTTATTATAACACACAACAGTATTTTTTTCATTGCGGTTTTTCATGTTTCTTATTGCTTTTAAAGCATTTCATAATTATATGAAATTAAAAATTTATCTTAGTATATAAGTATACAAAACACCGACGAAATGAAGTTAACCTGACATATGAACGTAAAGCTGTAATATTATTAATGTTTAAATGAGTCTCATAATAATTCACGGAAGATGCAGAATGATTTAATCCTCTTTTCTCCTAGTACCTACTTCTGCCTTTGACAAAAGCTCCCATCCAACCCCAAGGCATGTCCTTATATCAGGAGGACATAATACCTTGGTCTAGGTATCTACAATCTATTTCGCATCTGTTTCTACATGTGGTCCTTTGTTCTCCTTAGGTGGGCGAACAATAGATTCTATGGATAAGAGTACTCATGACTGATAGCATAAATGTCAACAGAAATACCACATAGGGGATTGGCTGCACCAGAGACAGCTTTTGTGAAGAACTGTTATATGAAAAGTTCACAGAGATATAAGAAAGATAATAATACCTCTATACCCAGATTATATAGGTTATGAAATGAACATTGTGGGTCAGTCGATTAATTCAATGTCAATTTTCAGAATTTTAAGTCCTTCTTGATGAATTATTATAATATCATTTTTTTGTTGATTGATTCGGCATTCACTTTGAAACACTTCATAATGAATTATGATTTAATAAAATTTATGTTATGTGTTGCTATTGGTTTATTCTATGGAAAAAGAAATTACCTACACTACTTGGTTTCGGGAGTAATGTTCTCCCATCGACTGAAAAGACACTAAATTAGAATACAGATGTACAGAAAAATAAAATTGCAAGACTAACATAAGAAACCAGTAGTGTAGGTAAATTTTATTTCTACAGAATATACCAATAGTTACACATAACATCGTTTTATTTAATCATAATTTACTATAATTCCTTTTATACACTTAATCTCTGCTTTAATAATTAATGAAAAAAAATTAAAATGTAAAAGGTACTAGTACCGTTAACTTTTTTAATAAATAAACAATATATGGGTACAGTATTGGAGAATATTTTTTTTTTTTTTATTATTAAAGGCTGCACATGAAGCCAGCTTTAGAAAATATGGTGTTAAAAACGATATTCTAGAATTATTGGCTGCCACAAAGCTAAGAAAAAATCATCGCATATCATCATCATCATCATACCATATTCGCCTTCTATGTGAAGCATTTGGATTCCACAAACTGGCTCCAAGTCAAGCGATCGGCCGCCAGTTCCCAATGCATCCTCCCAAATCCGATCCACGTCTTGTTAATACTGGACGTCCAGGACGCCGCGCCGAGAACCTGGTGCCTTGTAAAATAGGCATGGTAAGGCTCTCGGGAGCTCGGGAGGCATACGTAGTATACCTATGGCCTAGCCAGATATACTTGTTTGTTTATCACATATACTACTACTGCTTTCCCTTATCCGCACCCAATGCTGTATAGGGCACTGCATGCCTTTTTTTCCAAGCTCAGATTAAAAAGTCATATTGCACATTCGACTCCAAATATGATGTAGATTCACCAGTTTTGTGGTGGTGGCACTAACGAACACGATTTTTAAATAAATTCCTTTGTATGACAGCACGTATCCTTGAAAAACGTTTCCCATGTGTATTGAAAAATCCAAAATTCAAGTGATAAATAAATTTCCTTTTGTGTTCCGCAAATATTGAAAAAAAAAACTACATTTTACTTTACAAACGTTACTATTTATCTTACATAAACATTTTCTGAAACATTCTCCGGAGACTTTTATCCTATAAGACATTTTTCCACTCAGCAACACAAACACTCATATTCAAATTGCAATACATAAAAAAACATCATTTCATTTCGTATTTATTTTTTATCGCTTAGTAAATAATATTTCAAAAGGTTAACGTTATTCTTGAACGAAATATGTAAGTTTCTTATTGCAAAAATTGAATGCCTATTTTTAGTCGTATCAAAGCGTTAAAATGAGGAATTCGACATTTTAAAATTGTTTTATAGAGTAACTTCGCACGTTATACTCACCGTATACTCACCGTATAAGGCACCACACCACACTGAGACCAGCGTTGGAAATTTTGGTGTTATTCATGAAACAATGAAATACCGGACTTACTGACATTTATTGACATTATCACAAAGCTTAAAAATTATCACATTAACTACAAACTATTTTCTAGGAAAATACTACAATTAATTTTGGAAGAGGTGTATGGATTCTCAATATTAAAAAAAAAGAGGAAGCCCTCTTTTCTTCATTTCCACGTTATAATTTTTTAATGCATTTTAGAGAAGTCTCGCAGTACAAGTATACTCTTGAATTTTCATGGCGTACATGAAAACATTTTAAAAATTCAATTCTGGATATATTGTAAGCTTCTTAATAATTTTACATAAATATAAAATTAAAAAACGTTATCAATGGGAGATCTGCGTAGAATAGTATAGTAGTCTTGTATATTAATTGTTTTCTTTTATGTTTTGTACAGGTCATTTTTCCAATATACCCACTAGGCGGTATTAACATGATTATAGGCTAGATAGCTAACCGGTGAGCTAAAGTCTAGAGATGAAAGTGGCTTGAAATATAATTTATCTTATTTCGATTTTCTTGTAATGTGATCTTTTAAACGCTTTGAATAAGCCTTCCGATCCAAATAAATAAAATATACTGTAGTGGTTTATAAATTCATTACAACATGTTTCATTTTAACGGGACTACGCTGTTTAATGTTCGCCTTTCAAAGTAATTAATTCGCTTTTTATTATCATCCTTTATCTAATCCTACGTTTTTATTCGAACGTAAAGTTCGGCCGTCATAGAAGAGATTCTACCCTAATTAGTAATTCAAACCACGTTCTTGTCTAACTATTCAACTACTTGTTAATGCATTCCATCCCAAGAGTGTGAGATCCGCCCATTAGATAAAAGTTCCCTTTTTCTACACCAAAATGGATATCTACGTATTTTAATTGAACAGTTATAGGTTGCTTAGGAAACTCGGCTTTCTTTCAATGTCCAAGAATATTACGTACACATAGAATTTCATTAAAATAATGTTTTTCGTCAATATTAAACATCTTTAGCATAATAAAATTTTCACATAACTTGCTGACAATTTTTTTTTTTATAGAGAATCAACTTCTGCATACCCCTGCCAATTTTTTTCTATGTGGTGCAGCTGAAGCGCGATTTTTGACGATTATTATTTGACACGAGAGAGTCGTATGCATGCGAGAATTAAGAGATAAATAAGGCAGAGAAGAAGGCTGAACGAAAGACTCAGCTCCCAGGCAATACCAAGAGACCTAAACCCGTCAATTCAGTAGAAAAATTGCCCTTACCTTGGTATTATGGAGGCTGGAAAAGGAGTACATCCTCTGGGCTGCACTTTCACCAAAATAACTTCAAAAAACACAAAACAGATCACAACGATTTCACTTACGAAACAAGTAAACAATGGATGCGGTGTTTAAATAGTTCAAATAGATTTTATGTTAATTGAATGATAATGCGTTTATAAGATGCGTTTGGATGCCTATAATAAATGTGGGTCGCGAATTGTTACAATTTTGGACTACCTGCGAAGTGCCATAGATAATTGGTTTTGTGGATAGAGGACGGATAGACAAAGGAATATATGAAACGAGTATTGATGAATTAATTTATATAAAACTTTATTTACAATTACATAGCATAAGTTTACGAGAGCGGGCTTATTGCTTTTAATTAATATCCTAAATATTTCAGAGATAAGCATTTATTGTAACGAGCTTTGGTAGGGAGAAAAAACATAAAATTACATCGCATTATTAACAAGTTTGTGTACTATTTTGACATCGGGAAATGGAATAGAGGAAGGAAGGAAAGGAAAGAGGATATGCATAAGTATGGTTGAGTGCTGTGTTTATACCTGGGGTTTTAAAACCAATCAAATTCCAACTAGTGGATAACAAAACAAAAATGTACATGTAACAACTATCGAAATCTGAGTCCGTATCCTGATGTTACATCATCCGCGATTATACATTCATAAAAGTAAAGATTTAGCAACCTCTTTTCAATTCCTATTATTGGATTAACGTTTATATTAAATATTTATATAAATTGTTTCTTATTTATCCATACTGTAAACTGTTATAAAATGTATGTGTTTATTTTCAAAATAAAAGCTATGATATTAAAAAAAAAAATATATAAAGAAACTATGTAATATATTGGTAAATATATTAATTTTATCATATGAGTTATGACTTCAGTTTCAGGGCATCCGTTTGCACTTTTTTCATAAAAAAGTTACCTACCCAGTACCTAGTTATGAAACTTATTTCATAAAACCCCTTCTCTGGCAATGGAAAATGGCGATGCGTTGTTCATTTTAATGCCGCAATATTTCTACCGCTGGGTTTTAATTCGCCAGCGTTCATTTTCACCTCTGATTTGAGTGCACAAAATGGAGACAAAGTTCAGGAATAATATTTTAATTTGCATTCTCGCTCCAGGAGGGTGGCGATGCGATGGCAGCGCCAAAGCGTTCGTTAGCGGCACTAGCGCGCGGGTCAACGCATACACCGCTAGTTAATTATGCAGGCAAAATGCTCAACTCGAACCGTTTAATCAACATACGTATTATGCAACACGGCCCCTGCTAGTTTAAATCGTAATGGCGGACCTAAAACTATTTACGGCTGTTATGAAACCTACAACCTACCATTCGATGGTAATTGCGAGCTTTTGCGAGTGAAATTGTCACAGGAGTGCAGCGATAAAGAGAATCGTTTAACACAACATACATGTATACCTACTAAGCCTAGTGTTAAATATTCATGTCGTTCTAGTCGGATAGAGCTGCCTTTTACAGTAGTTGGATATTGTGTTAATTTGTTTCCTTGTGCGATTAATGTGGTTATCAAGACAAATGAAACCTTATTTGTTATCAATATTGGGTATCCTTTAAAAAAAATACCAAATCACGCTTCGTGTGCAATAAAATTCTAATATTTTACAGAGATTAACTAAATTATGTTACTTTGTATTTGGTCGAAAACTATGCAACGAGGTAACTAATTAATAATTTTTCAGCTAGCAGGGTGCTAAGAATAAATAAACTTTTTTTTTTTTATTTTTTTATTTTATAATAAACAATTTTACAAACTTGAAAAACTTAAAATTAAAATTAATACATCAATCTTGTCCCGATAAACTGTATTTTTACAATTTGTCATCGGGTGCAACAAAAAATAATAAAATAAAATTATAGCTGTTTTAGAGTGCAAAGTAAAGTAAAAATAAATTAGTCTAAGAAATAATATTTAACCATAAAGAAAAAGAAAAAAGAAAGAAGAAAAAGAAGAAAGAATTTAGAAATACTAATAGAAATAATTCGAGATAGAATTGAATTCATCACTTTGAATTCATCATCATTGCCATTAGCACACGATGACGTCGCTTTGCCGTTGCGGCGATTATTTTCCACGCAAAGTGATGAATTCTTTCTCGAAGTTTGCATATGCTAAGCACCCTGAATAGTGAATAGCCCTACTGATTTTTAAGTAATAGCTTATTTACTAAAACATGTTTTATAAAATAACCTTTTATTAAAGTTTTCGTAATATTACTTTCTGCTTTGCGTGGGTGTTAAATTTCTCTTTGTAAGTTTTCCTTTATCCATCTTAACTCTAAGTAACAGGATCTATTTATTACAAAAAATATTTTCCGGAACTTTCTTCAAAAAGTTTTGCAACAATTATATCCCTAATATTTAAGGTAATTTCTTCTCAAAATTATTTCAAAACTCAGGTGGTTATCCTTACAAACTTTTGAATTAATATTCTCGGCACGGTCATGAAAAAGTTCAAGATAATTTCCCGAAATATAGAGATAAAGTTTTTTTATCTCCCGGGTAGATTAACATATATATTTAACGGAATTAATACGTCTGTGCCAGATATTTCGTGTACCAACATAAATATATCATACAATTCCAAATTTAACGTTGTATATTAAGTCCCTGAAGTAAACGTTTTGTGTACATAAACTCTAATCCAAATTTACCTTGAACTGCAGTAATTATGCTTGTTTGTCTTGTTTCATTTGAGGAATGGTTTAGTATTTAGTCATACTAACGCAAATAATACAAAAACTCTTACCTTACTAATAATCACCATTAATACTCATTATGCAAGATGAAAATATTATTTGAGTTGTGAACTTTAACAACCTAATGTTTTTTTAAAATAACTTTAGAAAAATACTTTACAACTTCCCTTTTCAACTTAACACCACATCTTGCAACTTAAAAAATCGTTTTGACTATCAAAGACTCATTCTGCTATTTGGGAAATTTCTATTTAATGATTTTCATGATTGTAATAATTTTAAAAAAAAATTTTGTTCACAATTGTTTGGTAATGTGGGGCGAATTAGTGATAAAAGAACGGCTAAAAGAAGTTTAATGTGCCTGGATGTAGAAGCGCGGAAGGCCGAGAAAGACATGGCATGACCAAGTACGTCAAGTACTTGAAAGTGGTCATGTGAAAAGTCGGAATAATCGGCGTATGTGCATGAGAAGATGTATGAATGTAGAGGAAGCAAAGGAAGTCTGTCAGGACAGAGTGGTAAGGCGTTCTATCTCTCTGCCTACCCCTTCGGGGAAATGGCGTGATGGTTAGTTAGTTAGTTAGTAATAAATATTTAAAAATATGAATAATCCATAAAATCGTTTCACGAAGAAAAAAAAAATATTCATAAAAGAAACATTTGAGCTCTTATGACATACTCAAATACTTCAAATTTGGGCTGCTTTCAAACAGTCGGAAATAACTGTGCAAGAATGTAGGTGTAGCGACGATTTAGCGACGCTCACTAATCACTAACGAGCCAGTTAATAAAGTGCTTTCAGACGTCTCTTAATGAATCCTATTACATCGGGGTCACCACTATTGGAGGATTTGTATTAGGAATAATTGGCTGCAGGACTATTTCTTTAAACTTTTTTTGTTTGGTGATTTATATCTTAGGTACAATTTTTTTTTTAAATATTTTTGCTATCAGTGTTATGTCCGCAATTAATTAAATATCGTAATCACAATTTTCTGCCAAAACAGGTCATTATAATATAAATATGGTAGGATGCGTCCATTAATATTGTAACCAAGTTTTTATGTAAATAGCGACTAAAATATTTTAAAAAATACACATTTACTTCTCTGGTTCTACGCATCAACTATATATTCAGTACGACCCTTTTTGTGCGCTTAGGAGACGTTAATACGTTATTATAATACGTCACTACGTTATTATAAGCACCGTTTAAATATCGTTTACAAGGAATCTTTTGAATTTTATTATTTTTATTTTTCACAAAAAAAAAAAACAAATATTAATTAGGTACTATTCACACAAAATACGCAATTTAAAAATATTGTATACTTCCCTATTAAGAGACGTGTGTTTTGACTGAAAGCATTTTATTAATTGGCTCGTTAGTGAGATAGTAAGAGTCGCTGTATCGATGCTAAACAGGAAACAAATTTTAAAAAACCTAGAGATTAAATTGGAAGAATAATATACATTTTCATTGAATTCCATTAAAAGCACTCCATTCATGACTAAATCAACTTCTTTACAAATTTTCATTTTTGTTTTTTTGTTTTTATGTCTCTATTGCTAAAATACGTAAAAAGTTTCATCCACGTAACCTTTTTTTTTAATTATTCAAGTAACATTTTGAGTTTGAAGGTACTGTGTCGGTTTTACCTTGACGGTAGGTAACCTAATGATAACCACAACGAATGTATTTATCTATGATACTTGCACATAATTAACCGTCCTGCTCTATCTCCCTTCCGACACCGCGTTTACAGTCTGCACTTACTTCCTTAACCTAGAGAGATAACCTTATTTTATGGTACTGAAAAGATAAACTAGAGCCTGAGAGGCGTACAATATTTAAAACCTATTTATTCAATAAATTAAAATAATTTAAATCTAAATGAATTTTCATATTCACAATAAGTAAATAAAACATAAATGTTTATTATAATTTTTTATTTTAAGAAAAATATGTAGGATATTAAAAACCCTTTACAAAAGTAACAAAAACCAGCAGTCTTCTGTATTAAGGTATTTTTTTCTTGAAAATAAATATTTCATGAATTCAATGCATCGTCATAGAAACAAAACTGTGGTATTTACCGAGCAAAAGCGACCGTCACTCGGCGGAGATGACCAACTACTGAGTTGGTTTGGCAACACAAGCTTGCACGCGCTTCGGTTGGAAAAAGACAGCGATATATATTTGTTTCGCGGGCGCCTCTGAGGCGCACGTTATCTTTCTAGGGTTAAGGAGCGGAGGAGCAGTCAAATGTTGTTTTTGTTTATCTACAAACATTACCTAAACTCGGTAACTCTGGTTATTTTGCTGTTTTTTTCTATTTACATTTTTTTTAACCATTTGTACGTGTGAAAATTGTAGTAAAAACTCCCAAGTTTTGGTAAATAAATAACGAAAAATTAATTCGTAAATTTATATTTACGTAGCTGGGTACATATTATAATATGTTTGCCTTGTAGCATAGTGGTTGCGCATTTGCTACCGTGCATGAGATCGCGGATTCGGTTCCCGTAGGGGTTCTTTTTTAATTACTCGTAACAGCCTCCCTCGTTTTCCACTCATTTTGGAACACGTGAATGAAATAATTATTAACATGTGATTTTCATATTCATGTGTGATACCTTGGACCGGTACTGAAGCGTATGATTGATTATTTACTTATTTAGTAATATGTATCTACGTAATGCACCAGAATCAATATAAAAATATATTGTGCCAATATGTTTTGGATTCAAAGCTTTTGCTATTATTTATTTGTATGTATTTATTTAACCACTTCAACAGGCCAGGAGGCCCAATTACAGAGGGGAGCAACGTCACAAACACTCAGGCTTGAGAAAAATCACTTTTTATTTTTGTGTTCTCATCGGGAATCGAACCCGTAACCTCCGTATTGTGAGTCCAGCGTCTAAGCTATTACGCTACGGAAGCCGCCTTATTTTACTTTATCATATTTTTATTTTGTTAAGGAAACGAAAACAAGCAATTGGATATAGGATATGCTTAATACAGAGAAAAAGATTAATGATATAGGTAGACCAATTTTCTTTTAGTATAATATAATATTTCCATCTACATCTATTTACATATTTTATATCTAACATACCTTTTTTAAAAATATTGATCAAATCCTTCTTGGGATACTCTGATATAAATGTTTGATTTATTGTTGTACTTTAAAAGTTTCCAAATTTCTGTGTAAAACGTCAATATTTTTTTATGACTTAATTTTTCCATAGGCAAAAGATGAATACTCTAACACCCTTTCATACCGCTGTCTCCTGAAAATTTCCTGAAACCCTAAAGCGGGTATCTGTTTTAAGACACTGCGCTGAAACGTAAATGAAACCCTCTTACTCTACCATCACACTTCTCATGAATATTATACTAAGCCTCCTCTAGTAGTTATGTATGTATATATATACCTATCTATGTATGCATTATTATGTATTCGAGATAAATCCCTTCATCCCCTCCTACCTCCCGCCCCTTCCCTTTCTCTATTTAGCAGCCTGTTAACTGCATTAAATAATGTGCAGTACTTTTAAATTATTCATGCACTGAAACTGGGTTTACATTCGTGTTAAACTTTATTTTCCAAATCCAGTTTATATTTTAATAAAAGTTACCGTACTTTAATCCAATTCGAATTGAACAATCAGTTATAAAAAATTGTGGAAAAACTGAAAATTATGAATATGAATGTGATAGAAAATAAATAATCAACTAATGAAGGGCGTGTAATTTCAGTTACAAATAAATTTTAATTTTTATACTACTTCAACAACTAATATTTTTTATACGTTGCCCGCTACCTAAACCACGGAACCAAAACCTGGTTAAATATAATAAAAAGAAAAAAACCATTTTAAAGATTAAAAGAACTTTGCATATTATGTACATTCTTGGTACGATTTCAAACGATTCCATTCAAAAATTAAAATTCTTCTCATTGAGCATAACCTTTGTACGATTTTTGAAAAAATTGTTGACAAGTCATTTTTAGTTTTCATGAATTTCATTTACAAATTTAGGGTTTTTTAGGTTGATCCTGAAACACGGCGCGGCGTGCGGTATTTATAGATCAAGGACTTTATTTAATTCTTTTCATTCTCTTAACGCTTTGATTTTACAAAAATGCTTACACGGAATCTTTTTGAGTCATTTCTTTATAGTAGAGTTAAAATTTTGCTGAAAACACTCACGCAGCGGAATATCTCAAGGAAAGCTGAGTTGAGGGCTGCCCCTCGAATATTTGGTCCCTCGAGGGCGCTATATTCCGGTATATTGTGTGTTGGGCGTTTGTGGCATTCCAGGAACTGGTAATAACTTTTGGGATACAGGATTAACGGTCTTTGCCTGGCAAGTAATACCTACCCGGCTGGCGTAAGTATAAACACAGTAATTCACAATATTATATTTTTAAAATTATGATCATTTGTTTTTTTTTTTAAAACGAAGTATCCACAATTTTAGGTAAGTTTTTTTCTGATTACGTATTTAATATTTATCATCAAAAATAAATTAGTCTTCCTCCCTCATAAAGGCAACGTTCGCAAAGAAGAGAGATCAGAGATTATACAATATACTCGTAATTAAAGTATTTAAAAATCATTAACCTTTATATAAATCCTGTAAACGTCCTCAAAACCAGACTGGTATAAGTGACATTTTTAAAACTTCCTGGTTTAAGCCCTAAAACTATATCATTTCATACGTCCCTAATTGTGCCAAAGAGATAAAATGAAAGTTTTTCTTTTTTAATTAAGTACCTACTTAAAGTTTAATAAAGTTCATAGATAGCATTGAATTTTACTATTCACTTTTTAAGTGTCTTATAACGTCTATTTTACCATTTTGATTTTCATGCAGTCATTTCATGAAGATACATATAAAAATTTCTAAGAGAAATGTAACTTTTCAAAAAAAAAAATTGTATAGTTAAAATTTCCAAAAATACCTGCTAAAACATAGTATCGTACCTACATAAATACTAGTTTTTGTCTATTTTAAATCTATCTTTGTACTAATGAAATTTGGCAGGAGTCAAATATTGTATAACATAAGCAACAAACTCTGATAAATGCTATTTTGGTCTCCAGAGACACTTTAAGTCAAGACTCCTCTCGAGAAGAGTTCATACTGTACAAAACCTATTTAGACCAGTACTAACATACGGCTCAGAGTGCTGGGCCTTTACAAAAAACAGTGATAGGATTCTGGACATTTTCGAGAGGAAGGTTCAACGACGAATATATGGAGGTGTACAAGAAAATGGGAAAATGGCGATCCCAATATAACCATCAGTTATATATATAACCTATACGAGTAACTTTCTACCACACAGCAGATACGAAGGCTCCGCTGGGCAGGCCATGTCGCAAGGATGGAGGACATCTGACCACCGAGGCTCTTGATCCATAAACCAATGGGTTGAAGGAGTATCGGAGGAGAAGAACACAGCATCCTTGGGCATTAGAAACTGACATTAGACGCGAGTGGAGATGTTTCTTGGAGGCGGCTAGGACCTTAACGGGCTATAGGGCCGGAGATTGGATTGGATTAAAGAAACACTGAGATCGATAAATCACTTGACATTTGACTTTTGCAGTTACTGTGTTTGTACTCTGCACGGCTGTTTGCTACTTTAGTGTTTCTTACAAATGTGTACTGGCAATATGTGTGGCTGTGTAAATATTTATGCTATAAATAATTAATACTCCGTAATTTACAACCCACAATCAAAATAATATATTCAAGGTCAACACACAATACATTACAAAAGGTGCAATAAATAATTATTTGCTTTAAATACATTTCCAGCGTATTTATGTAAAAAATAACATTTTGCCCTTTCTTTACGATTGATATTTACATAGCGTGTTGTTCATCGTTCTGGTAAATATTGTACATGTATATACGCATTAAGTAAATTTCGTATACCAATATATAATTCATGTTTCTCCGAATACTTATTCTTAGTTAAACATCGTTATATTCGAATAAAATCAAGGTTTTATGTTTACCCTCTAATTGGCAATTAAATGTTTATAATTGCGTTTTAATATTATTTCCTCGTAAATGAAAAATTTGGCACTGCTTTTACAAAGTAGTGCGGTATATTACAATGCATATAATTTTTTTTTTTAATTATTTCAGTCTTGGTTAAAGACGATTTTTCGAAGTTTTGGGTCTACATCAAGAATCGTAGATGAATGAATGCGCTTGAATAAAAGATACATAGAAAAAGTAATGTTCAATTTTACAATATTTAAGTTTTTGGAATTAATAAAAGGTTTAACAATTTTAATTGATTTTTTGGTGCATTTGTGAAAATATTTATCACATTTTTCTGCCGCGTGGTGTAACGGTAGTGCGGTGGGCTGCCATGCATGAAGCCGCGGGTTCAATTCCCGATGGAGGTCAATATGAAATATTCATTTGAATGTGATATTCACAAAAATGCATTTCATAATGTGATACCTAGGACTGGCACTGAAGCCTCAGACTGTTCACCTTACCTTCGTGTAACGAAAGATGAAGATTGAAGTTCTCTACCGACATTTCTTCGTGGAACTGCATTTTAATAATAATTCATTAAAAACCTTTTTAGTTTTATCTACTTTTTATGATGAGTGGATGAATGATCAAGATTCGGTGCCATTTGTGTACAAATTCAGTGCCCTATGCACCACTGGGTGCAGATAATGGAAAGTAGTAGTAGTAATGTGAAAACATTTTTAAAATTTAATTCTGGGTGCCACTTGGAATTCCTTTTGGCTCAAAACCAAAAAAAAAACATCAACACGGCTTAAAGGACCAAATGATAATATTATTTGAAAACATAAACAAGAGCCTATAAAAATACAAATTAAATTGCACCTTTTATCATTGTCTCGATTTAGTTTTATTTTCTTCTTGATCTAAATGAAATTACGTTCAAATTTATATACTTTATTATCGAGTTTACAGAAGTATTATTTCCGCGGAAAGAAAGTTTTAAGGGATGAGAGTGATTCTTTATTCTTTCCCTTATTCGTAATAACATTATACCACTCCAAGAGGTTGCCATCAAATAAATTCAATTTTCTTACTTTGGAGTTACGAATGCTGAAATAAAACTTATGGGTCGTTGGCAAATTGAGGGTAGGTACTTTTAAAAATGTTACACTCTGATGGAAATTCAAGAGCCATAAAAATAGTTATAATAGTAAGGAACAATGAAAATTGTATTACACAAAAACTTTTTATTTTGATAATATGAACTAAAATACTACCTAACTAACTAACTAACCATCACGCCATTTCCCCGTAGGGGTAGGCAGAGAGAATAGAACGCCATACCACTCTGTCCTGACAGACTTCCTTTGCTTCCTCTACATTCATACATCTTCTCTCATGCATGCATGTGCATGAGAAGATGTGCATGACAAGAGATGCATGACGCAGATTATTCCGACTTTTCAAATGACCACTTTCAAGTACTTGACGTACTTGATCATGCCATGTCTTTCTCGGCCTTCCGCGGCTTCTACATCCAGGCACACCTGAATTTAAACTTCTTTTAGCCGTTCTTTCATCACTCATTCGCTCCACATGACCAAACCATCGTAAAAGCCCTTTCTTAATTTAGTCGATTATGCTTATCTCATATGCATGCTCCTTGCAAAAATACTATCTACAGTATTTTTCTTGGTAGTGAACGGAAGCACAAAACATAACTGCGAAATTGTGCAAAACTAGATTTCTAAATTATACAGAATCTGCGTTCAGTATCTACAATTGTCTGATATAAATTAATCTATATAAAAAGAAATCGCGTGTTTTTTAAATTACATTATAGATTATTAAATTTAATTCAAAATATAAACGTGCTGCTGCTGCTTTCCCTTATTCGCACCCAATGGTGCAGAGGGCACTGCATCGGTACACCAAGTGCAGTGATTCTTGATCATTTTATAACATGAAGGTAAGATGATCAGTCTTGCGCTTCAGTACCAGTCCAAGGCATCACACATGGAATATTAATATGAAATCACATGTAAATAAATATTTCATGTTGATCCCCTACGGGAATCGAACCCGCGACCTCGTGCACGGTAGCCAAATGCGCTACCACTAGGCGGACAATATAAACATATTATCCATAATTCATAAAGAAAATTGTGTTCAGTAACGCATTACACGTAAATTTGGAAATATTCGTCTTTTTACTGTGAAATCTACATAATATATCATAACTTACACAATCATTTTAATGTGTTTTTTATTATTTTTTTATTTTTTATTTTACAGTGCTTTTACTCATATTTTTACTTTATATTTTATTCAAATAATATACTGTCTATATCTCTTTATTATTATTGTTATTATTATAGCAAGGTAATAACTGTAAGTACATGTTATTTATTTTACAAAAGGTACTTAAAACCGTGTATACATGGATTAAAAAGATAAATAAATCTACCCATGAATGCCAAAATATCGTAAGCGACAATTAGGCATAAAAAGGGGTTATTTGTTTAAAATGCTCTAAATGAATCACCATTAATTGTTATAAAAAAAAAAAATTAAATTAAATAACTACTTACTACTTTCCCTAATCCGCACCCAATGGTGCATAGGTCACTGCGTTGGTGCACCAAGTCCAGAGTATCTTCATCATTTTTTTATTACGAGGAGGTAAGATGATCAGTCTTGCGCTTCAGAACCAGTCCAAGGTATCAGACATGAAAAATTAATATGAAAATCATATATGTAAATAAATATTTAATGTTGATCCCCTACGGGAATCGAACCCGCGACCTCATGCACTGTAGCCATATTTTTAAAATACACATTCAAAATTAAATTTAGCTTTCGAAATGAGAAGAAAAAAGTCCTCATCTGTAAAGTTGTATTTTTGTCGCTCACGATAAGAATACCTACCGCCAAGATCGAAATTATCCAAGTCGTGCAAAATAAGGAACATATAAACTAATTTTACCCTTTCTTTATTGTCATCCAATTGTGTTTTATTAAAAAAATATATAAAATGACATACTTACTAGAAGATAATAATATATTCTGTAGAATAATCGATAGATATTATTTTTATATTGTATATCCAACGGGTTGCTCTTTTATCGCTAGTTGAACATCAGTTCAATGTATTTATCGCTATCCAGTATATAACCAACGGGTTGCTCTTTTATCGCTAGTTGAACATCAGTTCAATGTATCTCTAAAGTACGTTATAAAACTGCCATTTATTAATATCTTATAGGTTTTCTTGGCGTGATAATATAGACAGCTCTAAAGAGCACATTAATATTGATACACAACAAGTTTCTAGACGTTCATTGCTAACATTCTCACCTCGATAACTTTGTTGGTTCAACACAGCCTTCTCAGCGCACTACAAGAGAGCTTCCAAACTGCTTGACATAATTGCAATATAATAATCTCTGCTTTGTAGCTGTTAGCTGCATCATATAATATTGCATCATATTGTTTGAGGCTGTATTGGGTTATTGATTGAGTTGGCATTTATTTTATAGAACTCCATATTGTATTAATTAAATCAAATTGCAATTATTGGAATTTAATCATCTATTTTGTAACTGTTAGCTGCTTGGTATGATTTGCATCAAATTGTTTAATGCGCACTTTAAACGGGACAGAAAACTGTACAGTTTTCTTAACAAGAAACTGTACAGTCTGTCGAAAGACACGATAAATATGTGTATTTTTTAAGCGCGATTATAAGTTATTATCGTATGTTTGCACACAGGGAATTGTTAATATAGTTAATGATATTTGTTTTTTACATTTTTAAAAGCATTCAATAAATCAATATCTACTTAAACGTTTACATAAAAAATATTGATTGTCAGGTCAGCCAAATGTCACGCGGACCATTCAATATTCCACACAGTTTTCGCATTATACGGGGCAGTTTGCAAACTGCACACGAAACTGTACACTTTGCCTACCCGTTTAAAGTGCGCTTTAGGCTGTATTGGGTTATTGATTGAGTTTGCATTTATTTTATAGAACTCGAGATGATTTAAATAATATAATATGGATTGGGTTAATTAACGACAGTAAATTGTACATAACATAAGTAGGTACGTAGGTACGTTGTATTGTTGTTTGTTGTTGTTATTTTGTTGTTGTTGTTGTGCTGTTGTTTGTTGTAGTTATTGTATGTTGATACCAAAAAATAAAGTAAAGGAAAATCGTATAAAGTTAGAAAAATTGTAAAATAAAATTTCAGTTTTTCTGTTAAAATTACATTAAAAATACTTTTTTCAGAACAAGCTGTGTCAGGACTCTAATTAAAAATTCAAAATGTATTAAGATATATTGTCCATTAAAAAACTGTTTTTTGTTTTGTAAACAGATCCTTGAGGTCGCGGGTTCGATTCCCGTAGGGGGTCAACATGAAATATTTATTTACATGAGATTTTCATATAAATATTTCATGTGTGATACCTTGGACTGGTACTGAAGCGTAAGACTGATCATGTTGCCTTCATGTAATACAAAATGATCAAGACACACTGCACTTGGTGTACCAATGCAGTGCCCTATGCACCATTGGGTGCGGATAAGGGAAAGTAGTAGTAAACAGATCCTATGCTTTTGAAATACGGGCATGTGGATTATCTACATACTCAATATAAAAAAATAGATTTGTTTTTAAAATAAGTACCAGCTATTTACAAAACCCTGAATTAGTGTTTTGGTTTGTGGGTTTCCAGATTTATTTCTTTATTTTAAATTCTATGCCTAAAAACTTACATTACAGGTGACCTATTTCGTAAATTCAAGGGATTATTGAATAAAAAAAACCATAAAAACAAGACTTAGACACTCATCGACCATCTCCTTAAGCAAACGAAAGGAGATAGTCGACGACATGTCTATGTGTACATTTAAAAATATCAATTTTTGCGCAGAGGCCGTATTCAGCAAGTGGATTGTTCTATTAACAGGAGAATTCCGACTTGTATTTGTACGATTTCTGGGTGTATGGAATAGCGCATGAAATCTCTTTATGGGGTAGTTATCTGGATCATACAAGCCAATCTCTTTCAAAATATGTGTAATGTATAATGTATATAGTTCCAGGTTTATGAACATCGCAGATATATCGCATCAGAAATAAATACCTACTATAAGGGTTTATAGAAAAAGCAGAGTGTTAAACAGGTGGTCAAACAAATGATTTCGGGTATCAGAAAAACCATACATTACTCTTCGTTATTTTAAACTCCCTGAAAACCTTTTAGCACTTTTCTAGAAACTTTTGTAACACAATACGGCCTTAAAGAAAACAGTTTATATTAGCATACCTACATATTTTTAGGCAAATATAATATATATGTAACTTACCTACATAGGACCCGATTTCCGGTGTTTATTTTGTTATATTTCCTTGTGATAATAATTGATAGTAACCAAAATTAAGTAATTGATTTACCCCGAAAGGGTAGGTAGAGAGGATAAAAAGCCACACTATTACTATCCTGGTATACTTCCTCATATACAAACAAACGTCTTCTCATATTACACTAATATCTCATGGTACACGCACACCGATTATTCCGACTTTTCACATGACTATTTTCAAGTATTTGTTGTACTTAATCATACCTATGTCTTTTTAAATGGTATTAATGAATATTTTTGCTAACGTAAAACCATTGATTTATAATACACTTAGATCTGCCTTGCAGAGTAAATTATTTAGAAAAAGTAATGACACGAAGATTCCGCACCTCAATACACTTACACGGGTCGACCTATCAGAGCCCCTTCGACGGCCGGCAAGCATCCGCCCACACACCGCAAAAGGTATGGGCTATATATAGGGTTACAGTAACAGTAAACCAATACTAACCCGTTCCGTTACGATGAGCGTTTACATGTGGAAAGTTACTTTTTTTTTTTTATGGAGGGCTGTTTGCTATTTTTGGAAGAAGAAAACGGTTTTTTACGGTTTTTACACGGTAATCACAGGCAGGAAGGCATTTCGGAATGTTTTCTGAACGTCCGACTCGGCCGGCGGTTAAAGAGGTTTTGGCGGAGTTAAAGTGTCATTCATTTTTTGGGTTCAGTTCAAACCTAAGTGTATTAATAAATCAATGCGTAAAACCCTTATTAAAGGCATTTGATTTATCGCATTTCAACAATATACAAGTCAATACAAGCATTTTATCGACCTTGTGACAAATATCTTTGTATCGACCTGTCGGATGATAAATGTTTTGTATGGATCTTTTGTCTATTTATATCTAGATTGGTGATTCCAGTGCTGACCAAGATCCTTGTTCTCACAAATCCATTAAAAATATTATTGTTGAACCGCACAATGGAAATCCATGAATTTTCTTTCTTTGTCGCCCCCGTCCTCCTACTGAGATGAACATTAGTTTCCCGCCCTTTCTTGTTAAATGCAGCTTTTGTGTGTATAATGAGTTGTGGCACCACAGAACTGCACAAGAGATGAGAAAATTTATACCACTGAATGGAATCTGTGCAGCAGAGCGAAGGTTTCGAAAAAAAGCCCAGACAGATTTTTCATTCAACTTCAAACAATCAAAGATAAAATTCTATCAAAATGATTAATTTATGAAATGTGTTAGAATATATTGTATTGTGTTTTGTCAACCGCATTGTACAAAAACAATGATTAATATTTAAGGGAGGTGTTTACTTTATTTTGTGTCATGCAGATACTAATTTATTTTGGTTAAGAATGGTCATGCTTATTCTGATGCATTCAAAAAGTATAAAATATTGTATTGCGACCTTGAAAAATATGATATTTCGCGGTATATTGATCCTAAGGTTAACTTGCGAGTACAATGATCGCAAATAACCCTCTAATGCATTTTTTCTTAACTTGTTGAATTCAGTTTGAGGTGAAGAAGCAAGTACGAATGTTTTTTTTTAGTGTAAATAATTATCATGTTCCTACGCAAAAGTGTCAAATCAATTAACTGTATATTCAAAGAAATATTTAGAGAATTGTCTGTTTATTTAATTTATTTGTAATAAAAGGATAATATTACATTTATTTTTTATGGCTTACTGTGGAAGTTGTAGAAGCATGTTTTTGTCAGGGAATTACGGTAGTTTTGGTTGCATTGCAAGTATTTATGTAGATTTGTAAAAAAAAAAACACCTTCACAAAATATCTTTTCGCGTGCATTTTATCAAATTCAGGATTCAACTGACAATTACAGGCAGAAAAGCACTGTACTTTTTTATTACACCAACTAATCACTAGTTTTTCACCATAGTTACTAAAAAAAATTTATTTTTTACATTTTATATGCATTTAGGTAGTTTATTGAACTTATCGAAACCGAAAAATTATCAATAGTTTATTGAACTTATCGAAACCGAATTATCACAAATTACAACATTTTGGGTCGTGTTCAAAAACTTGCACACAAATCTGGATGTTATCCCAAGACGGGAGTAGGTATATTTTTATTTTTATATCCCTACAGAGATAAGGTAGAATTTTTTTTTTCCAAATTCAGGAATATGGATATTCGAGCGTTTACAGGGCTTATGACCTGTCATTGGCTGGGTTAAGTGGCCACTTTATGTAGGTACTACAACATTCCCCATTCCGCTTATTAGCGAATATCCACACAGGTAACATTTTTGATTTTGTATTTATGCTACGAATCAAGAATCATCCACCAGCGAGTTGAACGCGCCATCTATGCATTGATATTGAAGTTAAGTATTTTATTAGCAGATTACTTTATTTTTATGTAGTTAAGACTCTTCTGACGAGTTAAATTAAGTACTAGTAATCGCCTGCAGATGACTGCGATTTTTTTTACTAATATTTAGACTCGAATATCGGAATATTCGAATATCCATATTCCTGAATTTGGAAAAAAAAAAAATTCTACCTCATCTCTGTAGGGATATAAAAATAGAAATTTCCTTTAGTTAAATGAATTCAGGCTAAGCCTAAGTGCTGAAATGAAAAATACAGGCTTAGGTTTTTTAAACTTCCGAACGCTGAAAATTTGCGCATAACGGGGTATAACATTACTTTACTTTTATGTTACACTGTAATATACCTACAATGGGAAAATTTCTGTTAATTAATAACAATAATTCATTCGTGATCCTATTTAAAAGAGTTATTTAAGTAATGTAACAGACATATTTTAGAAGAATATTAAGTGTGCGGTGGTTTGACTATGTAAGGAACACAGAGGTGAGGCAACGGACGCAGCAACCCTTGGTATCTACTGTCATCCGGCGAAGGCGTTTGCCATATACTACGTAGGCCTCCCGAGAGCCTTAACCATGCTTGCCTATTTTACAAGGCATCAGGTTCTCGGCGTCCTGGACGTCCACTGTTGACAGTGAGGAACGTGGACCTGACTTGGGAGGATGCGCGGGCACTGGAACGGGCAGTTTGTGGAATTCATATGTAGGGGATATGGTATAATGATTTTAAAAAAATACTCAAATTCAGTTTAACTAATCTTTAGAAGTTTACATTTAAAATATAATATAATCTCGAAAAACTATGGTTTTATGTATGTTTAGGGACTATAAATTTTAAAGCAGCCCGAAATTGAAATATTTGAGTATATCATAAGAGCTCAAATATTTCTTTTTTTATAAAAAAAAAAAAAAAAAAAAAAAAAAAAAAAAAAAAAAAAAAAAAAAAAAAAAAAAAAAAAAAGATTACTGAATGCGCCTTTATATTACGCACCTAAACGAGGGCTGAAAATAAGAAAGCAGAGGCGGCACCAAGTTGAAAAATAATCCTAACACGACTTTTAGTAATCGGATTCCAAATGTGTACGAGAAAATTACGGAAATGGCACGAATTCCATTTCCCAAGCAATTTCTATTATTGGAATATACAAAAATAAAATATTGATTTAGTCTTATTTTCTATTTAGAATTATATTACCAATATTTCATATTATCGCATTACGAGAGTGGCGTACAAAAAATCTGTATCTCGATTCTGAAAAAGTTCTGGCTTTATTTATAGATAAAAATATTCGATTTTTTTTCGTAATATTGGAACTGTTGGACTTTTGTGTATACTCCGATATCGCGGTCGTAAAGATCAGGACAGGAATCACAGATATTTCTACATGTCGGTAAATATGAACGAAAATCCATAGATATACGCTTGTATTATCGATCTCGTACCGACTTACGTCTGGGTGCATGTAGATAGCAGATAACTATACGTTGCTCGATCACAGAATAGTACCAACTCGGTAATAAGCGACGTTATAACAATTTCTTACCCATGGATGTATAACGTTTTCGCGATCACAATGGAACACGCGTTAAAAGTTATCGATCGGGATTATTAAACGAGCGCATACTAGTCGCGAGCCATTTCCCGAGATATATCTTATTCGCACAAATCTTCATTCAATTTTTATTATAATTTAGCCGGTTTTCGGCAAGCCAAATATTGAGAAAAGCAGTCGACATAATAAAAAATCCGACAAGCGCGATGATTTGACGTTTGACGTATGGCCGTGATATAGCGTAGTTCGGCTCCGCTCGGCTCAGATCGTCAATGTTCGGGTCAGCGATCGCGGTATTGAACGGTATGTCATTGTGATCGCTCAAATCGTTAGCGTTAGCACGTGAATAGCACGCTTTTAACTACGTCGATAGTTATCTGTGCTTGAGCTAATGGAGTAACAAAACTCATAGTACAACCCGAAAACTGGTGAATCTACTTCATATTACTAAATATTTTGGAGTCGAATGTGTAACGTGGCTTTTGAATCTGAGCTTGAAAAGAAAAATATTTCTTATAAAAGCTTTCATTAGTACTGCAGATTAAGTAAAATTGCACAAATTCATATTAAAATGCGGTTTTTTCTTTATGAATAGTATTAATTTGACTAAATAAATTATATTTGGCAATTTGCAAAAAATTATCGAAAAAAAAATCTTCTTCTGAAAACTGTGGGTAAAATAAAATTTTAAAAATTCTACAAAATCGACTTCAAATATGATGAAGATTCACTGGTTTCCCGCTTGTACATCGAGTTTTGTTACACGGTGTATTAAAGTAGGTACATTGTTACCGTCAGTCTTTTTTATTACTGGTAGGATAGACTCCACCTACCTTCGATCTGTCATGCTTCTCCTGGTGGTGTAGATGGAGGTACAACATCATTGCATCCGTGGAGAACAGAATCAACTCAAAGTATAATAATAATATTGAACGAAAATAAACTGAGATGTTCTCTGCCCTAGAATGTTCACCTTTTTGTAATTTTCACAGGGGACGCTTTTTTTTGTTTTACCGGAAAATTCTTAATGATTCTTAATTTTTGGAATTATATTATTATGAACATTATAAAAAACGGAACTACCAAAATCACGAAACTTACATACAATAATGTATGCAGCGCCATCAAACCAAATTTGAAATATGTTACAGTTAAATTTCAAACCACAGTTTTCGGAGGAATCATTTATTTAATTGTATTATATAGAAAGAGAGGCTTCATGATTATCGAGTGGGTAGATTTGGTAAAATTTTAGTGTTCCGCACTTGGTTCTACCCATGATGGGCTTGCATCAATAATTTATAGAAATCTCAACCAAGGCAGAGAATATGGAAAGGAATATGGATTATGTAGGCAATTACAGGCCTTATGACCCATCATAAGATCCCATATTTCATAATAAAGATTTTTTATCTGAAACTTGCGCATAAGGTGCTGTTCTCGTCCAATGCATGGGATTTTCTATATGAGGCATATAGAAA
This sequence comes from Micrasema minimum, assembly GCA_022494985.1. Lineage (NCBI taxonomy): Eukaryota > Metazoa > Arthropoda > Insecta > Trichoptera > Brachycentridae > Micrasema > Micrasema minimum. The sequence goes on along the minus strand of JAGVSP010000059.1, from coordinate 29,476 downwards.
CAAAGGCAGCAGTGTCCACCTGCAGTCGAAAATGAGTTAAATATGCAGTTTTGTTTGGAAAGTTATATATTTTCTACATAGAATATTTGTTTGTCAAAAAAACGGCATGAATCCATTTAATTTTAGATTTAAAGTTTTGTTGTTGAAACAAAAACAGCCGTATCCAATACAAAAACGGCAGAATGGAAGTACTAAACAAATGTTATTTCGTGATAACCAACAATTTAAGATTTGAAAACTGCCGTTTTTGTTTCTATATGCCTCATATGATCACCTTCTACGACAGCAGTACATTACACATAGTTTTTTTTCATTTATTTTTTTTATTACATATTATAATTTAAATTTTTTTCAGATCTATGAAATACCTCACTGGGCAATGCCCGTTTACGTCCATTCTTTCCAATTGTAAATAAAACAATAAATTTTATTGCATTAAGAGCAGTTTTTGTTTAATAAAGACATAAATATATTTACCAATAATAAAAATAAAAATACTTTAGTGTAAATACAAAACCTACACAATATTTATTGTTGAGGCACATAATTTGTCGATAATTATGCTTATTATCTTAAAGTCTGATGCACATTATAATACGGGTCATCTTTTATCTATATTTGCACTTTGTATGTATAGACTGTTCATATTTTCACATTGTCGGTTCACTTAACTTCTCCACTTTTTATTCTATTTTAATACTGTCGCCATTTGGTTTAAACTCCGAGAGAAACTGTTTTAATTCAGAATTGATAATAAGTACAGGCTCTTCCTTGATGCATTTCTCCAACTTGACTCCATCTGATCTGATGCTGGGATCAGGTTCTGATGAATTTTCGTTAAACTCATCCACAGACATTGGAGTATCTGAAAAGTAAAAGTTGCATGATATGAGATTCCGAGAAAAATACATATTTGTAATTTATCATTTTTATACTTTTAATATTGCTATTTAAAAATGCCTTTTTTAAAGATACATGTTGTATGAATAGTAATGTCTCAATTATTAACAGTGCATTAAGTTTTTTTTTAATTATTTCATTGATCTTGACAAGCAAACAGAAAAAGTGCATCAAAATTACATTGCAATGAATATCCATTGAAAAATACATTAAAAAAAATAAATTTAAATATTAACATTATGACAATATGTATAGTAACAACTAATTTTTCACAAAAATGTCGATTTGGGTGATTATGCTTGAGAGGGTAGAATAGTAGATGGCCTCTAAAATGACTCATTCTTCTCGATTCTCACCTCTTCCCACATGAATACTATTGTAAAATATGTATTAATATCCAATAATTTTGTAAAAAAAATTAGCGTGTTACCTAAATGAGCTAGTGTGACTCCCATTGCTTTCCTTAAGCTGATGAGAGGAGCCACGTGTTTGGGTTGAACTTTAGCAGCCATATCCTTCAGGTTGCTGATAACTGTCCGAGCGACCTCTTGCTCAGATAAAGATGGCTTTGGAACCATGGAGAGATGAGGTGGAATCGGTTGAGATAATCTGTAATTAGACCAATACATAATATATAGAAAAATTACTCAAATCTACAATAAACAAATAGGTGTTTCACCATGAAAGTCTTGGTCAATAAATAAGTGAACACAAAATTGACCAATAATACAAAATTAATGTTGCTTAATACTGACAGAAAATTCTTTAAGTATACGTAATTCTTCTCTATCAGGTTTCCTTGAAATCTCAGTCGAAATCACAATGTTGGACCTTTTATGGGATTAAAATTATTTGATTTATCTCCATACTAAAAATTTCTCCGGGGAATCTGTTGGGCTTGTGATGTAACCAAAGTAGGTACTTGAAAATGAAGTGAAAGAAGACGCTGCTAAACCCCCAGTTCTTGGAAAATTGCAATATTTTTTGTGTGAGCTGTCCATAAAATTTGCAATAATAGGCACCAGCACATTTCAAATTAACGTGGCTATCTTCCTTCACTCTACGACAATAATTCATATTTATAAAAAACAAACCTTTCTCTTTGTTCAGTTTCCAATCTTCTTAATACGGTCAGGTTATTTTGCAGGGCTTGCTTAAGTCCAAAGTCTTGTTGGGAAATGTTTATTTCATCCTCTAAATCAGCCAAGAAGTCCACATCAATACCTAACTCTGAGAGTGTTCGCAGTTTGTCCACATCCACTTTGACATCAATTTGGTCCATCTAGAATCACAAATCAATATTGAATATGTTTAGTAAAATAAATGTAAAAAAACATTGATAATAATGACTTTTAACTCAAATGTTACTTATAAATTACATTATTAAATAAATTAAATGAGTTTTTTAATTACCTCTGTAGCAATATCATTAGTTTTTGGAGGTTTCCTTGCTGGAAACAGTTCTTCCATATTAAAAATACAACTCCAGGGTGAATCTTCTGCGAATCTAAGCAACCCTTCGTTAGCTGAAAGTCCAGTTTCTTCTCCTAAAACCATTAAATTTATTAATCAGTACATTCAGTAATAAAACATCAACATGACGAAATAGAAAAGTACTTATTAGAATAATAGAGTATGATGTATGACCCTCACCATACGTGTGATAGAGTAAATGGCATTCTTCTTTGGATAACGTAGCAAATGTAGAGTCGTAACTCGGCGCATAGGACCCAAACGCGCCATAGTTTAAGGGTTTCACACCTTTAACAAGATTTCTGCGGTCTTCTTTAAATCCTGAAATCGAGAGGGTTGCATAAGTATTTTTATTTTATTTAACCCACCTCAACAGGCCAGGAGGCCCAATTACAGAGTGGAACAACGCCACAAACACCCAGACTTGAGAAAAATCACATTTTTGTGTTCACACAGGGCATCAAACCCGGAACCTCTGTATTATGAGTCCAGCATCTTAGCCATTACGCTACATTAGGCCGCCAGTACAAATCGACGGTCCCAACGCATACTGTTGAATCTGAAAAAAGGCGATTTTCGTTTTATTGTTTTAAACTGTCCAATTAACATAATATTTACATGTGATCAAAAAAATTATATTCGATTCAAAGAACCCCCAAATTTTAAGAGGAAATTTTTTTTTAGACTACCTAAAATATGTAAATTGGACAGATTAAAACAATAAAACGAAAATCGCTTTTTATCAGATTTGACAGTATACGTTGGGACCGTCGAAATAATGGTTTGTTTTCAGCGTTATTTTGATGTTTTTTGTTAGATCATCATCATCATCATACCATATCCGCTTCCTATATGGAGCATATGGATTCCACAAACTGCCTCCAAGCCAAGCGATCGGCCACCAGTTCTCGCGCATTCTCTCAAGTCAGAAGCTCTGACTTGAGAGACTGCCAATGGATTGTCAACAGAGGACGTCCAGGACGCCGAAAATCTGATGCTTATATGAAATATTTATTTCAATGTAATTTTCACATAGAATATTTCATACATGATACCTTGGACTGGCCCTGAAGTGTAAGACTGATCATCTATCCTCCATGTAACAAATGTACTTAATGTACCAATGCAGTGACCTATGCACCATTGGGTGCAGATAAGGGAAAGTAGAAGTAGTAGTAAAAATATAGATGTATGAATAATTATATGAAGTGTTACCTTGCAAAGTGCCAGTCCCATGAGCTATTCTGCCCGTGTATACTCCCAGAGACACGGGTCTTTGATTGTTGGCAGGAGACATTCCATCGTTGTCTACAAGTATTTGGAGGGACGTGTAGCCATTGGCTTTCATACGAGGAAAAGCTGCAATTCAATCAAATGAACAATAATTAGGAACATTTAAACTAACCATATAAATATAAAGAAATCTTTTTTTCAAATGAAATCCTATCAAAAAACAAGAAGCAATAGCATATCAAAACAAATCGACGGTCCCAACGTTATACTGTCAAATCTGAAAAAAGGGTGATTTTCGTTTTTTTTATTTTAAACTGTCCAATTAACATAATATTTTCAGGTGGTCAAAAAAAATAAATTATAATCGATTAAAAAAACCCCAAAATTTAAGAGGAAAAATATTTTTTTTTACTACCTTAATAGTATGTAAATTGGACAGTTTAATACATTACAACGAAAAATCACATTTTTTCAGATTCGACAGTATATGTTGGGACCGTCGAAAATATGAATTGTTTTACAAGTGATTGTACATAAGTTCTATAAGAATGTGTCCTTTGTATGTGTAAATTTTCTAAAATATTTTGTACCATTTCAATATCAAACTTTCACAAAACATAAACTATGATAAAAAATTGATAAACATTTACCGTGTACCAAGTAAATAAACATGTAAGTATTTTTATTTAACTTTTATTACTTATTTTTAAATAATTTTAACAAAGAATGTGTATCAAAAATGTTTTTTTTTTTTATAGTTTAAAATATTAATACTATATAACTGTTAAAAATATAATTTTTTGTGTAAAACCCATTTTTTCTATCATTTTATTATGTATCTAACCTTTTTTTGCCAAACGCCTCCGGTGTTTTTCTCTGACGGCTTCCATCTTTTATTTTACTTCGTCGTCAGCACTCGATGTGTTATCCTTAGCTCCGTCAAATCCAGCATTCAGGAATTCGTGCTTTAGTGCCTTCTGAAAATATTAGCCTTAATTTTAATAACACGTTTATCAGACATTTGAGTAATACAATAAGTAGGTATAGTATATAAAAAAACTCATTCGCCCCTAAATGTAATTATGCTAGGTGAAAAGATAAATATATTAATTGTCTGCAAACGAGTTCAGCTAAGCATAACTAAAAACTATAAAAAAATAATTGATTATTTGAGATAAGCAGATTATTTTATTTGAAGATGAAATATATTTTTGTGGCTTCACAAACAAATGCTGAAGAAAGTATGTAGTCACATTTACAGTTTAATTTATCTTAATGAAAACAAACATGTGAAATTGGATCTAAACATGCAGCTGTAATTCATTCCTAATGAGTAATGAGTTTTATAATCGCAAAAGCAAATAGAGTACAATTATTTTGAAACTAAACTAATTCCCCAAGCTAAAGAATCATTCGTTTTGAAAAATAATAAACAAAATTAACATTAGCGAAACAAAAGACATGACATGGATGTTTTTACTACTTTAACACTCATATTAAGCCTACCTTAAATCGTCCAGCTGGTTTGGGCGGCTTTCATAAGATTACAATGATGATTTAATTTAACGGTCCAAAAAAAATCGCAACAAAGAAATAAAAATGTCACAGGTATAAAAATGTTCTTAAATCACTGATGTTTGTAGCAGTGGTTCTGCCACCAAAACATTGGATACAAAACTATAAAATGATTGCAAAGTTCTGAGATAAGAATTTTGATAACCTTATGACCAAAAACTACTCCATTCAAATCAATAATGTTGCCACAATTCTGTGCAACACCATTAAATCAAACAATACCAAAGTTTAATATTTAATGTTATTTTCATAATTGACATAATTGGAATCGCAAAATTATTCTGCTTTGGGAACTTTAAACACAATAAAAGTAAAATTATAGTTGGCGTAACTCTATTTAGAGGACTCATTATATTGGCGATGTGAAAATTTAAAGCCCTCATTTATTATGTGTTTTAGGCTGGGCACAACAGAATTGGTATAAGTCTTATTTTTGTTTCGCTAAATACGAAACAGTGATTTATAAAACATGTTTTTTTTCACAACAAATGTACGATTGAAAACAGACAAAGATTATCATGATAAACAAGCCGATGAGCTGTGAATTACTTGATGAAGGTAGTGATGAAACTCAATTGACATTTAAAGTAAAGTTTGGATGATAAAGATACTTACAACGTCCATTTTGCCCATGTCGAAGCCAATTTCCCTGAGTGGTATCTCGTACATGTAAGTGAGAATGTTTCCCAGTGGTCGGAGCTTGGCTGGCTGGAGCTGACGAAGCCCAATGTGAAGTAACTTCCTGGCGGCCTTGTGGTATACGGTGCCATTCTTGTTGTACTTTACAGCATTGTTGCACATCAGCTTGAAATCATTCTGTGGGTGAAGAAATTCATTTAGGTGCATCGAAAATCACTTTGACTCTTATTTCAAGCTGATTATCATTTTACGAAAACTCAATTTTAAAAGGGCGGGTAACAATAAATATATCAGAATGCTATAAGACCCCTCTAGTGATTTGAGGAAATCTAATATAAGTAAAACACAACTTTAATAAGAAAGCAGAGAGCTGTAAATAAGTTCTAAAATAAAAGATTTACAGATATTAAACAACAACATACTTTTTCCTAATAACTAATAACTCAAGTGGAGATGAATAATTTTACAATTAATTAATTTAATTTATTTAGAACTTATATACACAATATGATGTGGCTCTTTAAAAATGACGTGTTTTATACATAATAAGCTTCATCAACTACTGGACGATGAGTTATGGTTATCTGAATTTGCCATGTTTATTTAAATTTGAGTATATAAAAGGGTGCAGATAAGGGAAAGCAATATAGTAGTAGACTTAATCTTGCCATGAATGTTGTACACCATTATTATTAAATTTTAAATTTACATTTTTTGCACAAGGGTCTTACAACTTGACAATGTTAGCCTAGCTGATCTAAGCTGAGGATCAAGCCTCTCCTAGAAATAATGAAGACACAAGCGGACGAAGGCAGCAAAAATAAGAAACAGAGATATCTGGGCTTAAGGTTTTGAACCGAGTAAAATTTTAATAAATAATTACATAATACATAACACCAAAAATGCTTATTACAAATATATAAATTCCTACATCAGACCGATGCTGGAATACGGTTTTCCAGATATGGATTCCCTACTTTGCTAAGGATATCGATATGTTGGAAAAGAGTCCAAAGACGGGCCACTAAGTTATCTCCTAGCCTAAAACAAACTTCCGTATTGAGCAGAGACTAGAAACTCTTGGTCTCACAACAAACACTGAAGAAAAAGACGGGAAAGGGGTGATTTAATTGAAACATACAAGATAATGAACCGTCACTATAAGTGTAATAAATTGTTGAAATCTTCAAACTGAAAAACCAACGCACGAGCTTCGAGGCCAACAACCTTAAGCTGGAGAAGACCCGGTTTAATCAGAACCCAAGAAAGCATTTCCTGAGCAACAGGGTGGTAGATAGCTGGAACGGGCTACCGCAGGAGCTGGTCATTGCGAATTAGTGTGAACGGGTTTAAGAATGGACTGGACAGTTTAAAACTTAACTAACTGTCCGATTTAGGCATATCAGCTTTAAGCTGCTCGCTTAATATTAACATAATAATACATAATAATGATTATTATTTATTTTTGCATCATCGCTTTTATAATTTTTATCCACCTTTGTATTCAGGGTCCTAATGCTTTTTATATTCTGTGCCTACTTAGATGAAGTGAGATACCTTCCATTGCATTTGTTACACTAAGGTTTTTGCAAAATACGATTTGTCATTTTATGTCCCGACCTATCACGGTATATCCAGCAAGCCGGGATATGTTTATAAATAGATCAATTTTGTATTTCTGATATGTCAATTGAACAACAAAATAAAATAAATAAATCTTGCATTCATAAGAAAAAGCAGATTTTAAAAACTATGCTACACAATGCCTTCATCAACATGTGTTTAGTATTTAATAAAATGAGCATAAAATTAGTGTATATAAAAAAAAATATTAACGCTATGATTATCCAAATTTACATAATATAGGAAAAAACTTACAATAAAACAATTCAATGACTTGTATTCATTATCATCAATTTTCTGCTTCATGGTGGAGAAATCCATGGGGCGTTTGATAATAGTGGAGTAGTTTGGAGCATAATTATCCGTGACCGGCCAAGCAAAGAATTGGTTCTGGTCTTTCTTCTCCAGGTTCCTCAGGAGTTGCTCCAGAAGTCGGGACAGCGGCCTCTTTTTCTGGCGCTGGTTGAGCACGCAGGAGCGCGGCTCCCGGGCCCCCGAGTGCCCCGGGGAGAGGGGGCCCTGGGACTTACCAGGAAGCTGAGCTCCTTCGGGCGCTTTCCGGAAGGTTCTTCGTTTCCTGATTCGTCGTCATTGGAGCCCTCGTCGTCTTCTAACTTGATCTGGAATATAAAAAATAGACTTATAGTTTGGCAGATTGATCAATGATTATAATAACAATGCACAAGAAATTAATACTAAGGACTATATCATCCTAAAATTCATCCTAAAACAGGGTGTTTAGCGCATAGGGTCAAAGCGTCATGTTTAAACAAATGATTTAACCAAACATGCTAACAACCTTAAGTATGAATAAAAATTGAATCACAAGTACCGACACAAGAGCTGGCTAAAAGGGGCATTATGTTTTTTATGAAAATCAGGCGCGTTAACAAAAAAGGATTACTCATTTAACTGCATCAAATTGTAATTTAATAGCAACATACCATGTCTATTTCCCGTTTTCTGCGTTTTTTTACTTTCTTGGGTTTATTATCATCCTGGTCTCTACAATCATCTGCAGCAGATAACATTTCAGCGTCGCTGGTGTCTCGTAGATCTAAAATAAAACAAAAATTCTAAAGTGAATTATAGAGTACTAAATTTTACCTCAGAGCGTAATCAATAATGCACTTATTATTACCATCAGACTTTTCATTGTATTGTTTCGAAAACACTATTTCCTCCATTCTCTTTCAAATGGAATTTGTTTAGTGCATCAAGTGCCGAATATATGCTAATAATACCAATAAAAACAAATCGTTGGCCAGATTTTCGCCGACTTTTTGGACTTCACGGCTTGTCGCATTGTCGCCATGAAACATATGAGAAATTCTCAACGGCCGCTGTCGAGTGTCGGCGTTCAAAACTATTGATCATGTAATGGAAATAAATAAATATATTTTTCCTTTAATGAAATTCCATACCTCCATTGAATTGTTTTTTAAATATTTCTACAACAAAATTAGTGCTCATTCTTTGAAATGGAATAAAATACAGCAATTTCAAGAGACAAAAAAATTGCACGATAACTCAACGATCATAGAAGGTGGTCGAACGCTTCACGCTACTGTCATAGAACATTTTCTATGGAGCACCAATGCTGCCAATTTTTTTAAATTTTACACGCACTACACGAACCTGCTTTTTATTTTAAAAATGGGGATAGTTGTATTTAAACTAAATTTTCAGCTTAAATAGCGTATATAAGAAATATTGTGTAAAAATTTAAGGATAAAAACAATAATAAAGATGAAACAAGAATATTTGTCTTGCACCAAAATCATAAATACTCATAAATTTAATAAATAATTATCTTTGCCAGTCGTCTTATTATGTTGGTTGAAGAACATTGAAATTATTGAAGCTTGACGTTCAAGATACTGAAATATTGCTTTGACGGAGATGTGTGTCAAAGTTGAAGGATATTTCCCTCATGAACCCATTCACACTCACTTTACACGGTACAGTAAGTTTAAAGCAACCCCACGCCCCACCCGCTTTATCTTACAACCCCTGCCCGATGCCCTGGAAGTATATTATTTTACATAGTCCATTCAATGTGGCCTTTTATGAAAACGTCAGATTGTACATTAGTCCATGAAAGTGGACTTGCATTTTTGCAAGTCATTTAATTGGCGGTTCATGACAGAAAAAAAAAATTGTGTGTTAGTTCTATTTTTTTTTTACAATAAATTTACGTAAATTTTGCCAAGTCGGCGCGCGCAGCGTTGCATTTAAAGCATATTATTTAAATGAATCAATGTTTTGTTGTTCATCATAAGTTGCATTTTATTTTTTATATGGATGTATTATTATTATTTTTGTTTAAAATAAATGTAAAAAAAATTACAAAAATTCAAACTTTCTTTTTTATCATAAATAAAAAAAATTATTACGTTAAAATGTCGATGTAATTTTTAATCCTAATTTTTTTTTTGTAGACTTGATAAGGTATTTATAATCAACAACCGTCATGACGCAAGAACTTTTTCATAAATACCTATACCTATATTTATAGGTATTTATGAAAATTTTATTTTATAAATTTCAGTATGTAAAAATTTATAAAACATAATGTTTCATATTAATTTTAGTACCAAAAAACAGAAGAAATACTTTCTACCTAGAGTAACACAAGCCAAATTAGTGCATTCAAATCGACTTTTACAATGCATTTCACACATTTTTTAGTACTTACCGAGAACCTATGAGTCTTTCGGAATTTGCGTCTTCAAACTTTCGAGAAAAATTCTACCCAATTTTTCGTATCAATTGAAAGAAAAATAAATAATCTACAAATAAAATTAAGCAAACGTTTCAAATGAACCATTTATTGGGTATTGTATTCAAAGTATTGAAAACAAATAAAAGATGCAGGCGATAATTTATTAATTCAAATACATTAAATGGTCCGATACATTATCTTCATTGAACGATCATTATTTTTGTATGTTTTAATACAAAAAATATAAATAAGATCGATTAATCTACAGTCAGTCGTAGCGCAGCGCGGGAAAAATAATGTATGGGGCGCTACAGCATTTGCACGGATGAGGACGCCTGAGTGTATCAAATATTGTAATCTAGTCCCAATCAGTAAAATTAATTTCTTTTACGAAAAATTAGAATAATTAATGTTTGTATTCAATTATTATGAAAAAATTTTCCATCCAAAACTAGTGCAACACTTAATATTTACCTACCAATAAATTTAAATCTTTTCCAGAAAACCTATATGAAATTTCATTTTAAAAGAGAATGTTTTCTGATGCTCGTCCTAAATAAACACAAATTTACCAAAGCATATTATTAATTGTTACAAATCTGTTTATCTGCAATAAGCACAATAATTTAATTAATTATTATTAGACATTGTAATCGCCTCAGTCACGACCAAGTCAAGGCAAGTTGATTCGAGGCATATAGAATGTCGGTAATAATAATAATTCATATTAGAAATTTTATTAATTTATTCAAACATCGTGCAGTGGGTACCTAGTTTGTTTATAATGTTTTTTATTGAATAGTAAAATAAACCTTCAATAGAAAATAATAATAATAATTTATAAAGAGATGCATACATATTGTACTTTACGATGTTCTGGGTAGGTACCTTCTCAAATAATGTTAAACGTGAATCCGATTGTATACCTAGTAGGTAGATAGTAGTTAGTAATAGTCTTGATTTCAAAAATACATTGTCGATTTAATTATTGTCAATACAATAGTAGTGTTGGTTTATAAATACATAACTATTATACAATATTATAGTAATTGTTTAATGTCAGTGTTTGTGACGAAACGAAACATATTTACGTCATTTTGAAACTGAATCGATACCTAAGCTTCGTTTTTGCAATGTAAACACACACGAAAAACTATTATTAGGTTGGTATCTTCTCCAATCTTTCGTTTGTAAACATGGAGGACTGTATAAACCGGGGAAAAAAGCATTGTTTTACACACATCAAGTAAAATTTACAAAATTCGCAGATCACTCCATAAGAAATGAGTGCGTATTGTAAAAATGTGCTTATTACCACTCCTTTTGCATATTATTCTGTATTGTGCGTGAACGGCACGGTACCTACGCCCTACGTATATATAAAAAAACTCCATTTTTAATTTTCGACAAGATTGTTTTATATATGAATTCAATTAAAAAATTCACAGATTTTAGCAATTTATAAAAAAACACGTGAATATGTCGCACCTTTAGAATGAAAACGACCAAAATAAAAAATAAATTGTAATGATAAAACATCGTAAAATACTGAAAAAAGAACTTTATGAATAATTTAGTATTTACTTTATTTTAACACAGAAAGGTACATTATTTTCTTTAAAAAATATTTACTATTTTATTTAATTTACTTGCTTCTACTAAGAATATCCGAAAAATAGGTATTTTGAATTTGGTCGTTTTCGTTCTAAAGGTGCGATGTATGTGGGCACATAAAATACACTCAAATGTCAAGTGTACCAATTAAGACACACGTGCCACACATTTGCCATCCCCGACCACATACTTAGGTATATATTTAAATGTTAATAAAATAAAAAATAGATGGACATAAAAAATGTCTAAAATGTTATCGTTTATAAAATCAGATCGGAACTAGCAGCTAGTAAACAAATCTAGCATGATTAATTATGTTGTATAATATTATTATTATAACACGTGGTAATGAATGAATGTACTGTATATTTATTCGATGGAAAGTTGACTCACAATAGGAAAGGTAGGAATGTAAAATTTAACAAATAAAAGTAAAAGTGCGCTACGAAGCTGCATGACTTGAGATAATTCATCTTTTAAATTAATGTAAACGCAAATTATACCATTCGAACTGCAAATTAGACAGACTACGTTGTTCTTGAGAGTAAAAATTTGCAAAAAAAATGGCGTAGGAATTTTGAATGGTACCTAACCGCGTAATTCGACCGTAAGAAAAAAATACCGGTAAAAGTCAAATAAAAAATAATTACTTTCTGATTTTATCGTAGGTACAAAATACATGCATGATTAATTTATTACTTATTTATTTCAATGTATTATAGGTATAGAAAATGTAGAATGGAAGAAATGGAAAAAAAAATCCATATTTGGTTTAGTATCTCATTAAAAAATATTACTATCGACAGTCATTTCGTGGAAGCTTAAAATGGAAATGACAAAGCAAATTATGTTCAAAAATTTCTTTTTTTCTCTTTTGTTTGAACTCAGGTTAAGTATTTGGATCCTTACTGGATGGCGTGACGTTTCGCATTACATCGCTGGTACCACCTTCAGAGCTTTTAATTCGTGCAGGAAAAACCTAACTAATATAAATTATTTATTTTATTTTATGTGATGTCATGATATCATCATTTCTATTAAATTTTCTAAATCGATGTATTGTATTCATCATCATCATCATCATCATACCATATCCGCTCCCCTATGTGGAGCATATGGATTCCACAAACTGCCTCCAGGCCAAGCGATCGGACGCCAGCTCCCGTGCATCCTCCCAAGTCAAGTCTACGTCCCGCAGCTCTGACGCAAACTGCCTACAAAAAACTACAAGCTATTGTATTACACATTATAAATTATTAATACCTATAAAATACTCGAGTAAATTCGTTGGAAATAAATGAAAAAATACCTACTGTAATACCAATAATTATTGTTGATTAATTTTTTTTCGTTATTCTTAAAGATGAAATTTATATTGATTTATAAGGTCATATTTTTGTAGGTTGTTTCAGTAGGTATTTTTACTTTCATAAATTTTCAGCGCACTCTATATTCTTTTTTGTATATGTGTATTGCTTTTTTGACAAAAATGTAGATTTTTTTTTTCGTTCTATTCGTTTCGTTCTTATACTTGAAGCAATATTTATTTATTTATAAGGAAACCAAACAGTCAAATAATCATTAAATAAACATTAAAAGAAAACAGAGTAGACCAATTAGACGTTTTCGCAGGTAGTAACAAAAAAATAGGTAAAAAAGAAGAAAAATATTCTCATCGTAAGATTACTACAAATAAATTATATGTATATAAAAGTGAGTTAAAAGTTAAAAAAGAAAGAAAAAAAATATGCAGCTAATATTTATAATATGTAGCTACACTTTTACTGCCATTACTTTTTGTCCTTATACCCCCCTAATGGTGCACGGGGCACTGCATTGATACACCAAGTGCAGCGTGTCTTGATCTTATTTTACGTGAAGGCAAGATGACCAGTCTTACGTTTAAAACGCCAGTCCATAGGATCACATATGAACTATTCTTATTTGAAAAATACTAGAGAAGGAACAATGCTATGTCCTTATAGCAACCATTGTGACAATAGAATAATCTCTATCAGGCTGTTCATTATAATAATTTATTTATTACTAAAATAAGATAGCTAGCTACTGAATATCCGAATCATGGTCTCATGAAGTGCATAAACGATAACGTAACGGTTTGCGGTGTAAATGACTCCGACATAATAATTTAATTGTGGCCATCTTCATCCGATTGCCTCTGAAACGTTCACACCATAATCCGGCAAGGCTTCACGCACAATCGATCAGCAATCTCGGCACGTAACAATATTCCTTATTGTTTGTGTTGTCTTTCTGTCTTTCCCAGGGCTGAGGTACTTTACCGGCAGCATAGATAGAGACACCTGACGAATGTTTACAAGATGGAACTGTCCTCAACTTGATCTTAAGTTCGATGGATCCGATCCCCTCCATAAAGGTGCCTGCGATCCGCGGATCGCGCGCGCTCACCTTGTATCGCCAGTCCATGCTCCAAGCTCCAAGTTAGTCTCTCAGTGCTGCCAGTGGGAAAGGTACGCGGCCGTAGAGCGTAAATACCAACCTGTCAGAAATGAAAAATATTCGTGAGCCTTTTTTCGAATTTCGAACACTTCTCACTTTGATAAGATTTTCCGGTAATGTAATTCGAGTTCTCTTGTTTTATGAAGACAGTTTCGCGTTTCGCTCGGCGCGCTTTTAATGTTTGTGGTGCAGAATTCTAACTGTTTATTCATTATGCCGTTTGCGACAGTGCTGTAGAGCTATGATTATTATAACATGAATATTTAGCGGCGGTTTGCTCATCGTGGAAAAGTTGCCGCGATTATTGCAAGAGCGAGAACTCGGGAGAAAGAGGGCCAGCGTTGTTGGCGGGAAGACATTTTACTTCCTCGTTGCGTAGACAAGTTTTTTGTTTATCAGGTGGTTATGTTTTGTGACTGTTTTGGGGGATAACAATCGTGATATTTGTTGGATCTTTATAAGGTATGTAAATCATGAAATTATTTGATATAATTATTATTAAAAAAATAGTTTTTAATATCATTAAATGTGACAACAACAAATAATACGATAGCGAATGTTCAAAGATATGTCTTAGGTACAAACTATATCTAGGTACTAATTGCACTATTTATAAATAAAATCGTATTTTTTGTTGTAGTCCGTAATAAATTTACTTTTAATGATAATATTAAGAAATAACTTCTTGTCAATAAAATATAAACATGTAATTCATACCTAGGTATTTATTTTAATGCAAAGATGAATCACGTAGGTGATAATATTTAGAACCTTGAAAGTAGGTAATTACGTATACGTAAATACCTATTTCATATTTATTTATGAGTTTTAAAATAATACATATTACACATATATTTAATACCTAATGTCAGTTTCCTACGTAGGAGCATGTTATTTTATGCAATTTTCCTAGAATCTCACCGCGATCTCTTCAATTAAAACTAATCAGTTGTGAGGTCGATATGGATATAAATATTAATTAAAATAATTGCACGTTTCACTTACAATAAATCTTTATTGCGGTAAAATTACAAAATCGACATTATTTGTAAGTTGTGTAACAAAAAAAGGAAGATAAGAATTTAATTAATCTCACAATATATTAATTAATAAAAAAAATAGTAAAAAAGTTAATAAAGACATCAATAAAACATCATCAATAAAGTAAAAAACGTATCCTATTATTATACTTTAGTAAAATAATATATATATTTTTTTACTAAACATCAGGTTTATCTATTAGTAGGTATAACTACTTATTGTGTATTATATAGCTATACCATTGTCGAAGCTGAAATAGAGAAATTAACAAAAAAATGGGTATGTAATGGGTAACTATTGTAATATATCTGTAAAAAATATTCAATATAAATTATTATTGTCTACATTTCTCTAAAACGTCTTTAAACGCTTTTTATCTATTGATGAAATTTTTGCATTATTTGCTTGTGTCCGTATTATTGCGTACCTACTTTTATTGAGTACGTTGTGTGTTACGCACTGATTGTTTTTCTTTTGCTTTTTACACACCTCGTGGCAGTAAGCGAATACCTAGATATACAGGTAGGTACTCAATGTTCATAATACGACAGTAGATTAGTACTGTTCCACTGTACCATGCTGCTATAACGGGGCATTTCCTTTGTTTATTTGCTAATCTGATCTATTTCCTCTCAGCAATGCAGGTAATTCAACACTTGATCAAAAAATTAGCATGGATACCTTTATATATCATTTATAAAATTAATCTTTTAAAAAATGACAGATAATAACTTTACGATATCTCTGTTTGCCACCGTATAATCTTTCTTATTTTCCATCGCATAAAAATGAACGAATGTCTTAAATTATGAATTCGTCATAATGCATATTTTGAGCAAACAAAGACAAATCTGCATGCTCGTTATTATCACCAAAAATAAGTTTATTTTAATCATATATTTCTTACTCATAAGTTCGAAATCCAATAAATTTATTGATACGATTTTTTTTTAATGACTTAGGTATTGTCCTAAAAAAATACATTACTGCCTCGAAATTGTAGAGAAAATACTAACCTAAAAGTTACTTTTTATTATACCTTCAGATTACGTGATTAATTTTCGCTTCAACCAATTTAACATTAATTAACTGTAAAAAAAAATTCTCAGCACGGGTTACCCTAGTGAGAACCAATTTATCTAAACCATAAATATGATATGTGATAACATATTTTTATGTAAATAAATAACATTAAAAAATGTATAAAATGCATCATATGCACTCAAAGTAAAATTCCCTAATTAAGATTAACGTATTATTTTTGATTACGTGACATATTTATTGAATAACAAATCATTTTTATGTCTCGGCCACGTAATAGGATACTGGAAATTAAAAATAATATAAATATGTCATGATATTTGAATGCCAAATTCATTAGTTGTTATGTATCATTATTTCTGGTTGGTCAGATTAAATATCTATTGGCAAAGTTCATAGAATTATAATTATATAATACATTTCTTTATTTGAATATTTTACTTGAAATATAATACTATCCATTCAACAAAACAATATTTTAATAATTTCTAAGTAAGTAACTCCAAAAATATTAATCTGTTTTGGATTTTTAAGATATAAAAGATACACGAGAATCTCTCTATCTGTTGGGTTTTTAAGAATTTTGTGTCAATATTTCATTTATCTAAGTATTTACAAACTAAAAATCTAAAGAGCATTGGTTAGTTTATTCCTCAAAAGATATTATTTCTTTCAGCCAACTGAAATATTTTCATAAACTTTAAATTGTGAGATATTTATAATATTATATAAGTAGGTACTTAAAATATACTAAAAGTAATATTTTTATTTATGTACTACTAAATAAGCTGCTGTAAGAAAGCCGCGACTTTGAGAAGAAATTTATTCAATTATGTTATATATTTTTCCGTATATTATAATATAAACTTGTTGCTTTTGAAACCATTAAACCATGAAACTAAGTTGACCATGTAAAGGATCACATGGGACAAGGGTGACGTCAGGTGTGTCGTGTTCGGTAACTTGAACCTAAATCGTCCACCGGAAAGAAGGGTGTAGGTCATTATTTAAGCCGCGCCATACCTTCGGAATTATGTGGGTATTACAAAATTAACATGCGAGTCCCCTGGAAACTTTTTTAACGTCTTCTTTAGTAGACAAAATGGGGGGTGCGTGCTTCATGTGTTGTTTAATTCGAGTTTGTTATAAATAAAAATAACGAGAAGGATGACGCTCCAACATAAAAAAGATTAAAATATTTCCTGTATTATAAATTTCTATGGGTGAATATTTATAAAATATACCTATATTATGACTCTGACCAAGCAATCCTCCCATAAGTTGCAAGTTGCACAGAGGAGCATTGGAGAGGATTATGCTTGGAATAACATTAAGAGACCGAAAAAGGAACGATTGGATCCGACGCCAGACAAAGGTCTGCGACGTGGTGCAGCGAATTGCTTGGTTGAAGTGGAAATGGGCCGGTCACAGCCAGAATGACGGACGATAGATGGATGAAACGCGTTCTGGTGTGGAGACCGAGGAACCAGAGGCCTCAAGGACGTCCACCGATGAGATGGGTGGACGACATCAGGAAGTCTGCTGGAAGACAGTGGATGGGGATGGCGCAGGATCGGGAGAAGTGGAGACGGCAGGGGGAGGCTTATGTCCAGCAGTGGACCTCAACGGGCTGAGATGATGATTACCTATATTATAATTTTTTAGTCTGGTTGTAATTTTTCTACGATTTTGGTAGACCTTAGGTGAAAATAAAGTAATGTGGTCAATCTATAGCTTAAAGTTTGAACAGGTGGTGGCCTAGTGGCAGTGTCGCGGCCTCTGAGTCTAGAGATCCTCTGCTTGAAATCCCACTCCCCCCGACGAGATTTCTATTTTCAAGCACTAGCCGCTTATGCTTAATTGGAAATATTATGTAAAGATTGAAATATCATAAGGTTGCATCTTTTTTTATTAAAAAAAATGTTACTTGATATGAAAATTTATAGCCTATGAACATTTAAATACATTTGAATATTGTAATAACTAGTCGATAATAAACTAGTTGGTAATAGCTTCAAACAAGAATTCACTAAGAGCGGCATTTCCATACAAATTTTCTAAAAATATACGCTTTCTAGGACTAATTTCATAACACCACTTATTATCAAATTCCACCTTCTAAAGACTCCAGCACTTAGGCCAATACACCAAACGTGTGACGTAGATGTCTAGTGATGACGTAGATGCCTATTGATGACGTAGTGAGTGACGCAGTGGGTAACTAGACACCTCAGACACGGTAGTATTTTTCAAGTATGGAATATCATTTCTCTAAAATTCTTCTTCGAAGGGTAATAGAACCAAAGAAGTACGTTTTAATACTCTGCTTACCATTTTTCAAACATATTGTAAATATTTACATCAAATAAGAAACTTTAGAAAATATTGTAGTGTTTTTTGAACTATGAATTTCGTCGATCTAGTCTCTATACTTTTAAAAATCTTTATTGTGAGTTATCGTGCGAACTTTCATCGAAAAAATCTAGCAGATAACTACTAACAAACTATATTATATCTCGATATATTGACGACAAGTAGTATGTTGTAAGATCATCAGATCGATCCGATATTACCCATTATTTGACGTCATATTTACGCATCATATCGACACCGGTCCAGCGGAATTTCACGGTGTACCATCCATGTAGGTACACCATGGAATAGACATACTTAATCATTGTACACCATGGGCATACCACAGCCGGCGTGACCTTCAGTCCACACCACAATCCGGAACATCTATCTGCCATTATGTAACTTGTGTAATTATACCACCTTAGATGATTGCGCCTCATAAACTTTACTGGGAGACGCCATGTTGGAAAACCGTACGTTCTCGCATCTCGTGTGAATAAAATCAAACCCATTTTATGTTAGTTTCATAATTTTATATTACACTTTTCTATCTAGTATGTTATTTTAATTACCTATCTTCTTATTTTTCCTTGTACGGTGCTATCGGTACGATAAATCGCAAAAACTAAACGATTTAGTGTTTTTTTTTCCTCCCTAAACTATTTTTTTAGATATTTGGAAAATTCCAACTTTTCTGATATATTTATCATGTCTGTTGACCTACCTTACAATTTTAATCTGACTTCAGATCCCTTTCATATAGCGAAAACCCTCAATGAGAGATTTTTTTTTATTGCAGTTAATTGCTTTTCTCAGCAGTAGGTACCTTTATGTATATTTACCTATACCTAGATGGAAGGTCATTTTTAGAACAACTGTCTTTGGGCAACTACATGAACAACACTTATATTCTTTACATGTCTTGACAACAATGTGGATAAAAATGTTTATTACTTTTTTCCCCGATTGCTTTATAAAGTTCCGTTGTACGTGTGGGTTGAGTTTATATTAATGTACCTATACCTACACTTATGTAATACATGCAATAGTCGATTTGTTAAAAAGTTTACTATGCTCAATGTAACGTCTGAGAACGTAACCAATAAATTACAGCCGTTTTAATAACAGCAATAAAATACAATTCGTCTAGTTATATACACATTAAATATCTTGTGAGATTTCACACTCTGGTTTTGATTTAATATAGAGCGTAACAAATGTGTTATTATACTTCTTACTTCCAATTTTTAGTTGATCAGATAGTAATTTTATACACCTGTTTTTATCGTTTCATGAATTTTTTTCCAGAAATATGTAGTTTAATTCAACTTTATTAGAACTTGCGATAATTTTTGTGAGGCTCAAATACAGTGTATAAAACGAGACATAGAAATTCGCAATTTAAGAGATTTGTAATACTCAATATTTAATCTTTTTTTTCGGGGATTATCATTACCATAGTTAAATCGTTTTAAAAAAAGCCACTAAGTATGTACAAAATCACAATTCTTCCATTTTTCGTTCACCCTTAAAGTTGTATTGCTTTGTTGGCCAATCACTCAATAATTATTTATTGGAAATCGATGATTACAATTGTCAATATATGTTTTCCAACTTTTGATACTATCTTTTATATTCAACATTATTTCCGAAAGGGAAAACAATGCAACCTACTCTATACAAACATATTATATAAAAACTCATGTTTGCATGTCTGCCTATTACCTATACCTACATATTATATATATGAGTGGTTCTCGCGATTCGTTCAGATTTCGCAGATTCTCGTTTTTTTTTAAATTATTATCATTTAAATATTTTTGTTACATAAATTGGTTCTAAGTCTTCGACTGCATAATAATTTATGAAAGGCACTGTTATTAGTTATATACTTATTAAATAAAATGATGGATGGTAATGAAGGTGTGGAAGGCAATGAAAAACTCCTGGAAGGTAATGAACTATGTAAGGAAGGCGATGAAAGTTAAGACAATTTTTAGATGGGTACGAATCGCGGATTTGTAATCCCAATAAAAACTCGTTTTATAAGTATAAACAGATCTGTTATTATAAATTTAATACTAAAATAACATTCTTACGCAACCCTATTAAAAATAATAACTAGATCGGAAATCAATTTTACTTAGATATCAGATTTGAAAATAACATCACCAAAATAACATAATTTCGCTACTCGGCTGTTTACATCATCTTCAAAAAAGGCTTGTATTATTAGTTTTTTTTGCTCTATTTTCCTTTTTTGGACTACCGCTAGCTTTGTTCTTACAGTGAACGGTATTTTGGTTAAAATTTTGTATTTGCCAACCTCGCCTTAATTCGTAGGACACATTGGGCGAATGACCTTTTCTCTTTTTTTTCAATGTCTTGTATTTGAATTGAATTCCCTAGAAAGGGTTGCGTCAAATAACAATTTTTTCTTCACACATCTTCGACTCTTATCATTTTTTTATGTACAAGGTACTAACTTTTTTTTCTAAAGTGTCTTCTAATGTGTTTTTATTTAGCTTTTCTGCAGTTGTAATGTCCTTTACTTAAAAATTAATGTATTTTTCATTCTTCAATTGATCTATTTTGGCTTGAAGTCCGTTTATTATTATATTTGCTCTGTATCGAAATTTACGTACAGAAGACGATGTTGCTTTACTTTTATGTCCAGTTGTCAATTTTTTTTTCTTAATGGGATTGGGTTCGCTTTGAGATACTAGAGGATCAGTCTCTAAAATGATTTGGTTAGTTTCTGGAACATTCTCTGAATCTTTTTTATTTTCAGGAAGTGAGCTTTCAATTATGATTTTCTCAAATTCTTTCTTCTTCTCTTTCTTTTTCAAATAATTTAGAGAATTTTTCCATAATCTTTTTCTTTGTTCGCGTTGAGCTCTTGCACTCATACAGTGACTATTTTAATGTTTAAAAATGCCCAATTCTTCAGAAAAAAAAGTTTTTTCTGAAGAAATTTTTTTTTAAATAAAAAGGTGGATAAACAGTATAATTATAATTATAAGCCCGAACATATTTGATTACTAAGAGATAGATTAATCCCCATGGAAATTAAAATAGGCTATTTTTTATCCCTGAAAATTTACTAATATTCCAAGTTCCCTAAATTTAAACCAAATTCTGTTGCCACGCTAATGAAGTTGCGGAAAGCTTAAAGGTTTCAGGGTTAGAAGCATTTATTAAGCTAAACAGTTAGCTAGTTAAAACAGATAAGTGCCAAACATAACGAAGGTCTCCGTCTCCGATGAAATGGATTTTGATTGATATTCATTTTTAAATCAAGTAATTAAGAAACAGATAGTTTTTTACGCACATCTGTTCAACGAAACTGAAAGACGGTTTCAACAGATAGCAATGTGTTCTTAAATGCCTTGATTTAACATTGAATACGAATCAAAATTCATTACTTTACGGGGGCAGAATTTGGTTTCGTGTAGCGGCTGCATAACTCATACTAATAACTATGTTTTTGACCAAATTGCCTATATATGTATTCATACATTTTACCATATACGCTCCCTATATGGAGCATATGGATTCCACAAAATCAAGTTCACGTCCTGTAGTTCCAACGTAAACTGCCAACGGATTGTCAACAGTGGACGTCCTGGACATGAAGAAACTAATAATTCTCGTTTTTTTTAGTCGTTCAAATGAATCATATCTTAAGTAATAAACATAGTTCTAAAAAGCTTATAAAAAAGTTTATAAAAAGCTTACGTCTTACGTACAAAACAAACACAACCCTAGACTTAATATAAATTCATTCGTCTCCAAATATTTTCATTACTATCCAGTATAATTTTTGGTAGGATGGACGGCAATGAATTGGAAAGTAATGAAGATATTGCATTTAATTCTAAATTACCCAAGTTACATAACGTATATAAAGTTAAGGAAGTATTTCCTAGAACAAGCTTTTGAAATGGATACTAACTAGATATTTAACATAGATGAAAAATAATTACTTACCTTGAAAAACACTGGAAGGTGATGAAATTTAATGTGGACAAAATAATTTTCACGCAACGAGAACGTAAAATAATTTATGTTGCAGCGACACACGTCCTTCCACACAAAAGCGTGGCGATAGACCGGCACGTGAGACACTCGTGAAATATGTTACAGTTCATCTCGGAATAAAGGTGGACTCATTTTATCTGTTTTCGTTATCTCGGATGAGAATGAAGTTTTTCGTTGGACAAAACTTTAATTTGGATTCTCTCTATGATGCAACCATTTTAAAAATGAATAAAAAATTATAACATACACCATATTTATTGTTCTTTCAAAGTAACTACTAAAATTTGTGTTTTTTTTCAAAGATGAGTTTAGTAAACAGTCATCCAATTCACTGATTAACTTTTAGAAACGGAGAAAAATGAAATTACGACAGGTTTTTTCTTTGCTGCTTGCTTATTTTCTCCATGATTCCTTGGGTACTTGATGGCATATATGCTCCATTTGGTCCTTTTTATTTTGATGGAAAAAAAATTTGAAAAAACAGTTCAAAAATATTAAATAGGTCCCTGGAAGAGCGATTTGAACGAAAGATGAGAACGACTCATATGTATAGGGTATGTATGTACGAGATCGCATATTTTCATAAAGTAAATTTAATTATGAAATGTTTCAACTGATTCCATTGCATCTTGTTGAGAGTTAAATTGAATGCAGCATTATTATTCGATTATTCGTTGGTTATCCATTTTTTACGGCTAACTTTAGCCATTGTTTAACTGCAGTAATTAATAAAGTGATGATTTCACAGTACTACGCACAACTGTGGAGGCAATCAGAGATTATACTAGAATACGAAGACGTTTAGTTGTAGGCAGAAGTAATGTTAATCTTACAGAAACACATTTAGCCACACAAACTCCGAGTGTATTAGGAGTCATTTTCTCCCATAAGAAATGCGCCGTCAGCGTCATTAGAAATCGCTTGTGCTATTTGATTAATCATTGCATTTGCCCTTGTTACTGTTCCAATTATTTATTATGCTTAGTGGAATAAGAAAACTATAATAAAAACACATTTGGCCGCTGGCAATGTAGCATAAAAATAGATATCTTGTACCCGCAAAAGAATTTTATTTGATTGATAACTTACTTTAAAAAAATACATTATTTTATTTAAGTGGCATATCATATTTTTTTGTTAGGAAACTACTTTTATAACAGTTAAACCTATTTCAGTTATTTAATGCTTGTACTGTGAGAAAATACTTCATTTTAATAATATACTTGATATCAATAACTGAATTCAATCGACCTAAGAGATTAGCGTTTATCTCGACGAATTATTCATTACAGATGCGCCAGCTGCATTATTGGTATCTCATCTACCTAAATTAGCTATCTAACACCTGCTAGCAGGGTGCAATTATAAACCTAGAGCTTGGAAATTGACTCAGTGACTACACAATGGCTGGAGATTAAAACGTTAGTGTTGAACCTAGAACCTCCCAGTTACTAGCCAACCTCTGCGCAGACAGAACTAGCGTCGTGCACTTGTGCTGTAAGGATGAGCAAATACAATAATAATTCTGTCTTGTCACGCAATCTTACTTCCTCTAAAGTCATGCATCTTGTGACAACTAACACAGACCTTAGCAAAGGTAAGCTCACGTTACATGTTACATTGTAACCTAGTGCTACGTTTTAGTAGCTCTTGAGGAGATTTCCGCAAGAACAGCTTTACAAAAGTTGTCTTATATATAACAAATAAATAAATGTGCTGAATTCAAATATTATTCGATTTTACGTTTGACTAAATTAAATATCGCCTTTAAGGTTGCCCCCAATGTTTAAAAATAATCTGTATTCATATTAATGTAGAAGTTGATTGTTCTTCACCATTAAGGATTGCGATATGAATAGTGATGATAATGTTGCACAAACATAATTGTTTATAAGCATTGGAATTTCTATAAGGTGATATACTTTTCTATTTAAATAAATAAATTCCGAACTGCGACATTTTTTCTTCCTCTGCCTCTCCAACCAGCCTTAACAGTTGTAAAGTCTACATACTAAGACAAAGAATTTATGGATAATGCCAGCTTACTGAGAAAAAGTCAAATTAAGGGAACGGTCGAAACCCATTAAAAAAATAATTGTTCGTGAGTGATAAATAATACCACTGCATGACACTACCTTAGGACCTTTATGACATATTTGTAGATATTATCAAATACGGTATAATTACTTAACTCTGAAATTTTAATATAAATTCTAGCCAACGTCCGCCTGTTATTATTGCTGATAAATGGATAGCTGTTATTCCGCCAACGGTATTTTACATTAACTTGGAACTACAAGCATTTTGACACCTCTCGTTTAGTCGTGAAATTCACATCTTGCATGAGTTCGCTATGTAAATAATACAGTTCAGTTAATACCACAAGCCAAAATCACAATTTTTTATCTATTCTTTAAATAACTTTTAAAAAAAACAAGACATTAATGTCGTATGTGTGGGTACATACCTAATTCATTATATTTCCGGGGTAAAAAAGTAGACACATTTTTAATGAAATCGCATGCATCGAATTACGAATTCTGCGTTTATAATATAAAGATGCGTTCACAGTTAAACTAGTGGCATGATTTTTTTTTTAGAATTCAGAAGAGTTAATAATTTGGAAATCAAATATCGTCATAATGTATAATATTCGCCGTTTCATCTCTGATGTGTGAATATACGTAAGCAATCAGAATGCGCTAGTCCATGAACGCGTTTGTCACGACTACGGACTTGCGGTCACCTACCTCTGGTAATTATTATTGCTATGAAGATGGCCTTCCAACACATCACATTGCCATTGCTAGATATAAACATTTCTCCACAAGAGCACTGGATTGGATTGTACTCACAATAGTGCTATTACAATGCGTAACTCCAACGATATAAAAAAGCAGCGGAGGCCAATGGTCTATTCCGACGGGTTTCTAAGGCAAAAATAAATTCATGCAATATTTAATCATTTGTATAAATGTTTAATGAATTAAAAAAAACTATACAATATTCTATTGCGGCACAAAAAACATACAAAAGATTAGCGTTGATTCACGTTTGATTTTTTAGGCCCAAGGTACCATCGCCTGTTGTCTATATAAAGGCAGCAAATCACACAGCAACTTTTTTAGAAAACCAAATCTCTATTTGTACCTACTATTTTTTTTTACTTTCCATTAATCTATTGCTACACCATAGATATTATAAACTTTAAACTGATTACAATAGGTATTCGTGTAGGTATAATAATGTTTTCTTTCCAAAATGTTCACTTGACGAGACATGGCAAATACTTACTTGGTAATTTTCTCAAATAGCTAGCCTGACTAGTTACTGGTTATAAAGTATTCATTCGTCTATAAAAATTATATCCTAATTGTTTGTAGGTATCTTGTTATAATAATGGTAATTTTAAAACAAATTTGAACGAAATTTCATGATGATATTTATTTATTTTTTATTTATTTATATAGTCATACATAACATTATACATTTATTTAGTACTTTAACTGTCTAACTAGGGTTGATACCCCGTTCTAAGACAGCTAAATATATGGCTTTTTAGTTATAAATACATTTTCATGTTACAAGTTACAAATACAACATTTTTGGAGAATTAAAAAAAAAAAAAAAACAGGATGATTTATCACTGTAAAACACTTGGTAAAAACATAAATTTGAATACACAGTAAATAATAATTATATAAATGTTTTCAATGGCTGATTGATTGACTGGCTGGTTGATCGGACTGAAATGTAGGAATCCGAAAGGCTTCTAAAAACATAATTATACAGGGAGCTTAATTTATTCAATGTTATTCATTAAGTAGGTAGGTGATTACAATTATGTATGTGTAAAATATATCTGCATTATAACAAGTTCTACCTAGTTATTCTGACCAAAAATAATACATAATAACCCAGAGAATCTATTACATTTTTATACCATTATCCATTATACTAAGTGTCTCCAGGGAATCTCTGACAATATATTCTTCTGTATCTTTACCTATAATAATTTACTGTAATAGATATAAGAAAAAAAACTTTTGGCTGTCTGTAAAGTCGGTTTACGGACGATAATTTTACGTGATAACGTCATAAGAAAACATTGATGAAAAATAGCACACTTTTATGAATTGAATTGAATTATTATTACTGAATTATCATTATTTTGTATGATACAAAGCAGAAGTTAATTGAAATTTACAATTTTTTCCATAAAATTATCATTTTTTTGCACTCGTTAATTCAAATATTTGTTTACTCAAATTATACAAATTAATTACAAGTAACAATGTGCTATTAACAAATTATTTACAACTTATATACATATGATGATATGATGTTTAAGATCCTCCAACCTTTGTTATTTTGTGAAGGATAGGACGATGATAGAGAGACTAGCGATAGATGCGTCACAAACCGAACGCTTAGGCCGATCGTGCCTCTCTATCGCTTGTTCCGCGCTCTCGCTTGCACACTCGGCTCAGGCGGAACTTGACAATGAGTCATGCATTTTCGTGTGTGCAGCCGGCGTTCATCGATTTATTAGACGTTATCACGTCAAAAGTTATATGTGATAATATACTATAAGCCATACTATTAACAATATTTGTCGATTTTCAAATACAAACATCTTATTATCACTTATTTATATCTGCTTGATTTTGTTTTTATTATTTTACAACGACGATAATTAAATTTCTTTACTTTTTGAATATGCTCAATACTCAGTTTAATAATACTACCTATTCTGAGACCATTTGATCAAATAAATTATTGCCCTCTAAAGCAACGAACATACCCAACATTAGGCAATTATTTAACACGAGCCAATAGAAACATGAAAGGTAGTATAGCCTCGTTGCTATTGTTTTCAATTCTTTTCTCTCATATTATTAAATGTTCTTAATTTTAAAACTGTCTTGTCTATTGTAAAAAGATTGTAAATTATAAATGACAGTTTTAAGCATAAAAATGTACCTTTTTTGCTTTTGCGCCATAAATTTAACGCAATCAAAGTATCAATGCAATCATTTTGTTATAAAACCACCCGCTTTTTAAGATAAGGGAAGAAACGAATAGATACAAAATACTCATGCGCAAAAAGCATTGTTTTTTAACAATAGTCAAAATATTCATTAAATATTAAATAAAGAAGTTGAGGGTTGAATGAGTTAGTAACGTCTTAAGAATAATGAATAATTCGTTTACATTTATATCTAGTAATTTTATGTTGAGAATATTGAACTTTGAAATATTCCAAGTCGGCGGTTGAGATCACAATAAAACATTTTTTGTCCCAACTTTTAACAATAATATGGCGCACTTTAATTCCTTATCTCGAATGTTAAGACTGTACAATGACATAGAAAAACATTTAAATATTGATGTATTTAATGATAGATGTGGTAAATTCAAGAGGAACTTGAAATCTTTTTGTAACCTCTGATCAAACATATTAAATGCAAACTACTTAAAGCTTTTTAAACCTGTAAATTGTGTACGAGAATAATAAATGCTGTGTAATTCTGTAATTGATGTGCAATAAAACCGTGTATGTTATTATGATATAATGTAAAATGATAGATATTGTCACATTGTAGAGTACCTGTAATTAAATAAATAAATAATTTTTTTTAAATCTATATTAATTTATAATTGTGAAAACCTTTGATTAGTTTATTGAGTTTATTTATTACATTTTTTAATGTCATTTTATAACTATAAGTATTTCTTATATAAAATCAATAAATAAATTCGTTTGCATTATGAAACATTAAATTATTTAAATGTGTTTTTCACATAAAATATTTCACATGTGATACCTAGGACTGGCGCTGAAGCGTAAGACTGATTATTCTTACCTTCATGTAACAAAATTATCAAGAATTCGCTGCATCTGTGTATCAAAGCAGTGCCCTATGCGGCCATTGGGAGCGGATAAGAGAGAGTAGTAGAGTAGTAGTCTAAAATTAGATACCTTAAAAGTCAGCAAAGACTTTTTTTTAATTATCCGAAACATGTAATAGACATTTTTCGTAAATGACTGATTCACTGTTATTATATAAAGAAAGTAAAACACAACAATGAAAGTTCGTCTACGTAGAGGTGATCCAAAGATCTTATATCGCCCACATACTGACTCGTAATTATGCAGTTAGTGGGCGGCAGAGTACTAAAAATATTTGACTAGATACTAGATTTATCATCCTCATAAGGGATTTTGAAGAATTTCATTGTCTTCCTAAAGCTCAATGTGCCGATTAACAATTCGATACAGTCAAGCACAGACAGAAACACGAAACGAATGTTAATAAAAAAAAGTTGAACTTTTTATTTTGATGTAGCTTAAAATTAACGCGATTTCCAAGCGCAGCTAAATCATATAGGGTTAGTTATAAAATAAACGAGGAATGTAGACATATACCTACCAAAAAAAGTAAGGAGCTAAGTTCGGCATAGTGAACTACGCAAAAACGTAAATATATTCAAAATTCTATGCGTAAAACATATTAGTTTCCCAGCGACATACGACATACGAACCTTAGAGACAAGTTCAAGATGATCTTGCCTAAAAATTCGCAGCTTTAATATACTAGGAACAAAGCAAAACCCTAGTTCCCAATTATTTCAATCACCAACCACTGATTATTTATGATAGGAGTGAGGAGTTGAAAAATAGCACACGTAATATACAAAAAGACAAATATACAAGAACACTTCAAACTTAAG